>JASCZW010000241.1:0-263701 GCA_034211315.2 Aedes japonicus
TCCAATACCTATTGCATGTAAAATAACTCTCTGCCGGACCATGTCTCGAAATTTCACTTGTCTTGTGTAGCAATTTCTTTCGAATTGAACGTGTTTTTTCAATAACCGAAAAATTCATACGCTAGTGGTGACTGCCGTCGAACTGACTTTTTTTCGCAATCATTCACTACCGTAAACGGCAAAGGGATCTTGGACGAAATGGGATTGTGACAAAATCAGAAGGGAACAGCGTAGTAAACAATAAAGATAAGTGAAGAAATCACTATGAGAATTATTACTATTCATAATAAATTAACAATGATAATTTTTGGTGTCATTATTCTATGGTTATTTATTATTGGATTTCTTATAATGATAGTTACAAATATAACTGTACTTAGTTTAAAATAAAAGAAAATTAAAATAACTTTAATTATTTTAATAAAATTAATGAAAAATTATTATGACAATAATAAAAACAATCGAATGAGGATTTATAATAATAATCGTAATACTTATTATGATAACCCTCTTCTCATGTTAGTTTCAATCATACCATGACAATAATCTTAACCAAAATAATAATAATAATAATAACATTTATTTTGACTACTTTATTTCAATGTAAGCGTTATACTTAACTATAGTAAATACTAACGGTTATATTATAATCATTATTTTTACTAGCAGAAGCGACTTATCATCCATATCATTATTGTTATAATCATTGTTTAAGTATAAATTTGAATAACAATTATAATAGAAAACCATAATGATTTGTTTTGTTTTAATTGTATTAATGTAATAATAAACGTTAATTATATTATAATATCAATCTGTACATATAAAAATGAATTCCTGTCTGTCTGTCTGTCTGAACCTTAAGGATTCAGAGGTTAATAAACCGTAAAATTTGTATGCAGGGGTTTTTGAGGCTGAGAAAGGTTCTTATGATAGTTAGAGACCCCTCCCATCTCTGTAAAGGGGGGCTCGCATACAAATGAAAAACAAATTTCTGCATAACTCGAGAATCAACCAAACAAATGGAACCAAATTTGACATGTGGAAGTTTTTGAAAGCAAACAATGTTTCAATGGTGGTTTGAGACTCCTCCCCATTCAGAAAAGGGGGTGGGGAGCTTTTATACAAATGAAACATAAATTTCTGTATAACTCGAGAACTAATGAAGCAAATGGAATCAAATTTGGCATGTGAGGGATTGAAAAAGCAATGATTGTATGGTGGTTTGGGACCCCTTCAATCTGGGAAGGGAAGGTTTTGATATAAATAAAACACAAGTTTCAACCAAACATGACAACTATCTAGACAACTAAAACACAAAATGTGTATTTTTCAGGTAAGAATCATGTTTTGATAGAAGTATTAACCCCCTTTTCGTCAAGAAAACAACTCATGCCGAAAAACATAAACATAAACGTGCCAGTTCTATTAAATTTTGCTATTAAAAATTGCAAGCGTAGCAGAGCTCGCACTGGATTCAGCTAGTTCTTTATAATAATGTTTAATTATGATTTTTAATTCAATGCATAATTAGAACAATGTCTATGTTATTATGTTAATGATTATAAAATGGAATATCTACAACAACCTTCAGTTGTTGTAGATATTCCATTTTTATATTATTAAACTAATATCATAGACATTGTTCTTATAAAAAAAATATATTGATATATTCCTAATATCATTATTATCATAAAAAATTAAAACATATCAATCATAGCAATCATACAATCAATATCATAATTAGGGTAAAATCATTTGATCATCATAATAATAATAATAATCGTATGGATTTATAAAATAAAAATTATTTTTTTTGTCAATATTGATACAAGCGTCAAAGCGGCCAGGCCTACTGCGTTGTGTTAACCGCAAAAGATGATTCTGTAAAATGGTTTAGATTCAAATGAATACATTTGAACCCCGTAAAACATTTTTGTGAATCTACAGGGGATGAAGGATGCGTGGACACACACGCACCAGTACGCTCCGAGGCAAGAATAGTAAAATAACATTGAAACAAATCCTAAAAATCCGAGAAATGGTAAAAATGGCACGATAATAATATAAATGTAAAATCAATATGCAGTTTCATATGGAATAGCATACACAATTTACAGCAGGAATATTATAATGTAAATGACAATAACAATCTACACATGTTCCGCAGACTGTTGTTCTGCTGCGTAATTGAAGAAGGATTTGCACATCCATTATGAACCTGAAAGTTTGGAAAATGTATCGTAAAGGGCGATACGGTCAAAATTTGGTCAATATCAACTTGACGTATTTCTTTCAATTTTGCATTTAAAAAACCTGAACACCCCTCATTTTGAAGGTGTGTGTGTGTAGAATGTTGCTCCTATTTTGATTTTGGAATTCACTCTTCAGTTGTCAAAATGCCGTCCAAGCGCAAGAAGAGCAGCGTATCAAAAATCTTGCTCGCGCATCGCGAAAATCCGAGTCTACTCGCACGCAAAGTTGGCAAAATCGCCAAAAGTTGCCAAATCAACCGTTACAAATGTAATTGGAGCGTCTGGGGAACGTTTGTCGACAGCCAGGAAGTCTGGATCGGGGGGAAATCGAAAAACCGGAAGCTGGGCTGAGACGACAAAGAGAGCTGCCGGTAGCCTGCAGCGAAATCCCCAACCGTATCTCTCCGAGATGCCGCAAATAAGTCCCTACCGTCTTCACAACCGTGCATCGAGCCAAAAAACGAGCCGGACCATCGACCGACAGGCGAAGCCAGTGACTCCAAATCGCGATGATAAACAAAATACGACGGCCAGGAAGCGTCAGATCCCGGAGGCTGTACACGACGATGCTGACGAAGTTTGATCATGCGATGGTAATGGACGACGTAAACCCGCACGTCAAAGCCGGACTACAAGCAGCTTCCGGGGACAGGAGAGTTTTATACGGCAAATGGAAGGGGAGCGGCAGCAGATATTTTCAAGCACACGAAAACTGTCAAAGTTCGCAGAGGAATATTCTGGTTTGGCAAGCCATCTGTACCCGTGGCTGCGAAAAGCAGCATTTTCACAGGCTTCCGGGACCGTCAACCAAGAAATTTACGTGAAAGAGTGTTTTGAAATAAACGTTCTGTTGCCTTTCCTGAAGAAACACGGTTGTTCCGTACTGTCTTGGCTTGGATCGGCAGCATCTTGCCATTACGGCAAAAGGCTCGGCGGAGTGGTATCGCCGCCGACAACGTGCAGGTGGTTCCCAAGGACAAGAACCCTCCCAACACGCCATGAGCTCCGCCCAACCGAGAAACACTGGGCTATCGTCAAGCGGAACCCAAAGAAGACCAAAAACTGCTAAGAACGCAGCAGTTCAAGGCAAACTGGCTTTCTGCGGCGAAGAAGGTGGACAAGGTGGCTGTACAAAATCTGATGGCAGGGTCAAGCGTAAGGCCCGGCAATTCGGATTTGGAAAAGCGAAAGCCCTAACTGAATAATTTTCCTGAATTTTACTACTAATTGAACTTGAAAAAGAAATTTAATTTGATTTTTTAAATAAACGATTTCACCGATTTACACGCGTTTTCCCTTGACCAAATTTTGACCGTATCACCCTTTAGCCACGAGATATTTTTTTTTTCGAGACTCAGGAACTCTATGGATGATCTGAAATTATACATCATGTAAAGGAACAGCACATCGACATTTTAGATATACTATATTTAAAATGTCGATGTGCTGTTCCGTTTCATTGTTCCCCTATTATTTATCATTTGTAGTCTATCTCATAGGTTCTACAATGGTTATATTATATTATCATAATTAAATTTTTGAATAGTTAGTTAATAAATTATTTAATAATAATAATATGAGAAAGACAAGTAATTATTAGATAATTTTTATCAGCAAACTTATTTGATCACCCTCTCATCGAAATACTTCAGCCGTTGGAACTGCAATACTACTAACCATTAAGATCTAGAAATATTAGGTTATAGATGTTTTTAGATGTTTGTACAACATATATCTGACACCCACTGGTTGGTCACTGATCTAATTTAGTCTAATCCAATACAAACGCAGCAAGTAAAAGAAAGGGTTTTGGAAACAACTGGGCTAGATTATGACACACTGGTTCACACGCTCTGTATGATGTTAAGTCAAATATCATAGAAATCTTACATATTTGTATGACCCCATTAACCTGAAATTGTACATAACCGAAATCTGCAAATACCTGAATTTTAAACAATATATAGCATCAGCAAAGAAGCTTAACTGTATGAGTAAAAAATCTGAAATTTGAATATCTTATTCGTAATGTATTGTTTGCACCTGAGCTCATAGTTATTCATACAATAGTTCCAGTAAAGTCGTCGAAGTCAGAAATAAACCGTGAAAAAAATTGTGCACTAACAATCAAAATCCAGAGCGGTCCCACTGATGGATCACTCAAATGCTAGGAATTGCAAATACTACTGTGTCTCGTGAGTTAAGAATCTTCAAGGAGCATCTGACTGCTCAAAGGAAGGAATGGAGTGGTCGTAGAAGAGCACCAGTGGACAGTAAAATGGTTAGGAAAGTGGTGTCACATCCACTACGGGAGCTACAACTATTCTAGTTCCAAAAATATTAAAAAGTACTTAGCTGAACTCCATTCAGTCCCGTATCCATTCCATAGAGCAGGCAGGCTATCAGGCAATCAGCAACGAGCAAAACGCATCTAACGTTTACTCCACACATTTTCTTTATAATTGTTAGTTTAACAACTCACAGCACATTTTAACACACGAAATCACCATTAATTAAATCTATCTTATTTATTTGAACATAATAGAAACAACTGTGAAAATAACAGCGAGAAAAAAAGCACGTCCCGTCAAAGCCAGAGCCTACTCTCTCATTCTAGATAATCCAATATAATCCAAATAATATAGAAACTGAAATCATATTCAGAGAAAATATTTACGATCAAAATCGCCATGATGATCGCAATTGTCATTAAATCTTGATCATAACAATCAAATTCATCAATAACAGTAAAATTAAATTGATTATAATAATATAAATCATATCAGTATTTATCATGATAACATAAACATAGCAATAACATTCTTTAATAATGAGAATAACCATCACATGAAACATCGCATAGATTAAACAATAAAAATATTATATTCATAATAATGCTAATAATTAGAATAATAATAACAATAATTTGAATATATTGCAGAGGGTAGTTAAAATAATAATAACAATATCTATGATGACAAAAACAATGATAATAATAAAAGTGTAAACAATAAATAATATATTTTAATAATAATATATATGAAAAATTATAACAACAATGCGAATAATAATCATCAATATGATAATATTTATAATACTATACTTTAATTGTATGATGATTTTTAATTCAATGGAATCCATTCAAATAATAATAATGAGGTGGAGGCAACCCCGGCGTAAGGGCCTGTTCATAAACCACGTAGACTTATATTTGAACATCTCAACCCCCCCCCCCTTCGTAGACATTTCTCCATACATTTATTTTTATTTTTGTATGGACCGTAGACTTTGCCAAACCCTCCCCTCGCTTCACCAGAAAAGTCTACGTGGTTTATGAATAGCCCCTAATGGTTAACATCCATACCTCTCACGCCAAATTGACAAGTTAAGAAAATACCCAAAAGGTATTTGAGCGACTAAATATTTCAGTGGCTAAATAATACCCAACGCTGATAATCTCGATTATAAAGGGAAAAAAAATAATTATAATGGGAAAGCATAAATAGAAACAATAATCAAAGAAATAAAAGTAATAAGATCAATTATATAATAAATGCAATAATTTCGATAAACTTTTTTAATATATCTATTAGAATACTAATTATAACATTATTATATTTTTTTTAATTTTAATTTTATTGTTATTTAGATATTTATTATTAGTATAATTATTATCATTGTTTATGCTTGAATATTTATTACAATAAAACTAAAAATAAAATGATTGGAATAACAATTTCCGTTAGTATTGCATGTCAAATGATTTCAATACTTCCAGTTTTGGATATTTTGCATGAATTACCGATTTGACCAATATCACTATGCAACTTGAATTTAGGTGTGGCTCGAATGGGTGTTAAATCAGAGCAACGGAAATCCATTAACTTTCACCTTAACAGGAAAAGCAAAAAAAAAATCGAGCGGGTTCGTCCGGGATTTGAACCCGGGACCTCTCGCACCCTAAGCGAAAATCATACCCCTAGACCAACGAACCCGTGGTGCTAAAATCTTATCTCAAATCAAACTGAGTCTTCTTTCTTCTGAAACCAGCTTAACATTCGACTTGCTTCAGTTCTACTGGAACTTACCGGACCGGGAGAAATAAATTATACATGACGAGTCGCACACTTTCCCGTTTTTCTTTTTCTTCGTCGAAACAGATGGTTTCACGCATTTTGAGCTACAGTTGAGTCCTGAGGCCCAGCCCTTGAAGCAATTATGCGGTTGACGTCAAGCCTGAGCAGAACGTCATCGGTCGGTTGGCCGGTCGGACCGTCGGTCGTTTGTCCAGTATTATTGCTTTAATAATCGTTGTTTTGATGCGGTTTTCAATTAGTTTAAATTTGGTCCGTTTTCCACGGCTCACACGTAATGGCAAAATTATAGGACCTGAGCGTAATTTTGCAGACAAGAAAAGGGGTTGACGGTTTGCCTAATTGGCCCCGTCGGCTGCGCCGTCTCGAAGACGACTCTCCGGATCGAACCCGGGAAAAGGTGATTTGTACAATTATTCCTGAAAATAAAAGGACTTCGATGACACTCAGACTAATTGCGGTTTTCTCACCTTTCCTGGCGAACTCATTATCATCCTAATCATCGACTTAGTCATGCCAGAATTGTTCGAATGCAAAACAGTGTAAATATTATGATATCCTCGCAGTAATCCGGGCTCACAGTTGCGCTGCATCACCGACCTCACAGTTGCGCTGCATCACCGACCCACTAGATCGGAGTTGAGGAGGGCGCATTGTCCTAGATCATCCTTGCTCGAACGATGTTCCAGTTTTTTTTATTATTCCCCAGCAAACTTCTGTATGCATTTTATCTCGCCTTCAAAAGCGGCCCACTTTTCCCGAAGCAAGATACATACATATTATGCAGATTGCCTGCCACCGCTGACTGGGATGATATGCAAGAAGCGTTGTTACTGCTAGCAGGATGGGAACTTCAAAACAAATTATATCGTCGCGTGTGCAGCGAGATGCGACCTACTTGCAGCCGGGACGCTATAGCTTCTGAAACAGGAGACAGGCCAATAAATGAGGCTCCAGGCGCGCACATGATAGTGTCTTGTCTTGTTTCTCGTGCTGCCTACGGAAATGGTAACTTATATGCAGGGTTCGGTTTCTAAAGGCAGAAGAAAATGAAATGATGATATTGCAAGGAATTATGGTTGATAAAAGGAAAATGTTTGTTTTTCTCCTTGTCATGATGTGATGTGATGCTTTTATGGGTGATAGCAGTTCAGTTGTTATTTTTTTATGACAGGGAGAGAAAATGAATCATAAACACACAGGATCATTATGAATGGAAGCAAATAGTAAATCCTTGTTACTTGGTACTGGTACTAGCAACTGAATTGAGTCTTCCAAGATTTGACGTAGGATGACGACTTGCAAAAAACGGGAATATGATATATTATATAAACAGGAATCGACTTACTGGATGAAACTGTGATCAAACCTTCTTAATAAAAACAAATCGAGCGGGCTCGTCCGGGATTTGAACCCGGGACCTCTCGCACCCTAAGCGAAAATCATACCCCTAGACCAACGAGCCCATGGTACTCAAAAGTTACCTCAAATCGAACCGAATGTACTTACCAACATGGAATTAGTTTTCGTTAGCTCTGCCTTCTTTTACAAAATTTTACATGGGTCATTCCATACGAAAAGACCGAGAGAAAAGATTTAAAAAATTATCCTTCAAATGCTTATTTCTAAAAATTCAAATTTTAGTCTATTTTGGAAGGTCTATGAAATTTTTGATCAAAAAATATGTGCATTGTTTGATCGTTACAGCTCATCAAATTCGTAAAAAGTAGAGAGAGGAAGATCATGTCGATATTTTGCGGCTCATATACAACGTTGCCACACGTTAGCTACATTTAATCGATTTTAAATACAATTTGACCACATTTACAGAACGGTATTACGATAACGGTATTAGATTCATACTATCAAGCAATTCGATGCTTATCCATATCAATAATTTGGTCTTTCATACGAGGCCTCCGGAAATTCTTCCTGGGTTACCAGGTGGCCAATATGACTCTGATCAGGTAATGTGGTATCTGATCAACTACCATGCTGCATGTTAGAAGATATTAAGCTTTTTAGAAGCCAAGGCACACTCATCAAAAAATGGTTTACCTACTATCTATTGGCACCCTCAGGGGCGGTTCTAAGTTCAGTCTGTGTGATGAGTTAAATCTTTAAAAATACTCTTGATATATTAAATCTAAAACCGTAGGACAAAACCCAAGAATGAGCATGAGCATGATTGACCGCCCGAGGTTGATACTTCGTTATTGTCAGATCAGCTGTTATTACACAGAGATCCAACAGATGATGCATGGGACTACCATACATCCTCAATGTGTAAAAACTGGTGATCCCAAACTTAGACAATACCGGCCCCGCCCGAATGCTAGTCAAGTAGGGAATGGGTAGGAATATGTTGACGTGGTACGCGCGTTGAGGGAATCCGCGGAGTCAACTGCACTTCCACGAGAAATCACTGGGATGTAGGATAAAATGGTTGGATTGGAGCGGGATCCGTGCTGAATTCAACTGACGCCGACAGCGAGCAAGAGATTTAACTATGTTACCGGTTTATTATTTGTACAGAGATGCACATTGAAGTTATTCATATTTTGGCACCGATTTAAACCAACAGTAAGGATGCTGTTGGGGCTTCTCACAAGTCGTACGTTGAAACCCAAGAATGATATGCAAAGTCGAAGAACTAACAATTGCGAAAAGCCAGAGATAGTTGTTTTTAATTTAACTATAGAATGATTTAAAAGTAAGTCCAACAAAAGTGGACGCATTTCTAGTTAGATTCAATGAAAACAATGACGAATTTTAACAGACGCGTTAAATATGCTTGCGTTTAATTGCAAGACAAAACAATCGTAAACAACGAAATTGTTTGCAATCTTTCATACAACTGACCTGATTTAGGAGATATCTGGCTTGAATTTACATGAAAAATCCCATGAATTTATGCCACATCTAGGATTCTATAAATGTGCATTAGATAACGGAAAAAAATTCATGTTTCTTTCAAATTGTGGGGAACAAAATGATGGGACTAAGAGAATGTTTTTGTCGAATAAGGCCTGCCCCGTAAAATTTCGGACACTAAGATAACGTCAGAAAAAATGGACATACTTCAGTAAGAAATATTGATTGAGAAAATTATCCTTCTTTCTGTAAAATTCTCGACATTTTGTGGCATACCAGCATTCAGATTCCGTACAGTATACTCAAATACGCTAGCAGTGGCGGTACTCCATTTTCCTTCGAAATCGTCGACCCAATTGCTTTCTTTTTAATTTCAAAGCGTTTCCGCTTAACCAGAAGCCAGCATTTTTCTAAAGGTCAAAATCATGGACAGTTTGAAACGTATGTAAAAAATGTCAGTCTTGTTCCTGATAAGGCTTGTTCGCGACAAAATCTGGACAGATAAAATTTGGAAAAAAATCAAATTTGCTGTTAGTTCAATCCAAGAAGCATTTTGTGCATTATTAGTCATCTTAATACCAATTTCTAGTTAATTAGGCTGCATGAAAAAACTACGAACTTTTGAGTTTACTCCAGCCATTAGGGTCTGTGCAGACTTCTCTGCAACAAATTTAGCAGCTTTTGTCCAAGATTTTCGAAATTTTTCTATAGTTGTTTATATTGAGAGAGTTTTCTCTTCACGAGAGCCCAATACCGCTCGACAGGTCGCAACTCCGGGCAGTTAGGTGGATTCGCCTCTTTCGGTACAATATGGACTCCAATCGCTTCATACCATTCCAAAACATCTTTGGCTTTGACAAGATGCCAGAGTACCAAGGGCTGCGTAGGAATGGTAACAATCGCTTCTTGATGCGTTCTTCATGGTATGTTTCCATGTTTACCGGTCCGGTAGTGATGAAGCTTTGGCTTGCTCGACCACAGCTGCATATTGCCTGCCAAACCAATTTTTTTTGTTGAAAACTTAGCCTTTTTTTCGTCCTGAAATGCTCCTCTACGCCGTTCCGTTGCAGTATAATAAGACATTCCGGGAAGCTGCTTAAGGCCTTCCAGCACATAAGTTTCATCGTCCATTATCACGCAGGAAAACTTCGTCAAATATTCACGATACAACTTGCGAGCCCGGGTTTAAGCTGTCACATTATGTTTATCACTACGGTTCGGTACAGTTTTTCACTTCATACTTTGCCGCTGCTTGGAAGTATGCACGAAAATTGGGGACATTTTTATTTTTCTAGCCACAGTACGTACCGAAAGATCTGGTCTCTTCCGCAATATTCCGCACTTCTTGTTCCGCTCCCAGCCTTTCTGGCTGTTGTCAAATATGTATCGAAAGATTTCAGAACGTTATGAGCAGTGCTTGCAGGAAAACCAAGCTTTTTTGCAAGTTTTCTTACTGAAAGATCCGGATTTTCATTGCGACCGCAAACAATTGCTTTTTCGCACTTGCTCTTCTTTCGACGCCATCTTCGATACAAGAGCCAAAAATTGTTTTTAAACAATGAACAGACATACGTTCATCAATCTGCGAAGTATTTCCAGAGATATACGTATTTAGGTGTGTCCAGATTTTGTCACGAACAAGCCTCACCACTCAAAATGCGTTTACGCACTTGCACTAGAATCGACGCCATTTTACCAAATTGAACAAGGATGTTAACATGTTGTAGGACAAAATTAAGTGGATAGTTTAGCTCTTTAGCTTTGGCCATATAATTGACACGTTTCAGCGATCCGTCAATACCATTATTCAAAAACTACACTGAAACAAAAGTGTCCGAAATTTAAAGTGGACAGGCTTGTATCGAATAGTAGAACTCGTGAGACCATTCCAATTACAGAAAAACTCGTTTCTGCTCAGTACGATCAACAGGTATTTCTCAAGTGGAACTTAGCTAAGTAGCTTTTATATGTTTCAGACTCGAATAGTTTCAGCTCCCGTAATGCATGTTCTAGTTGTGTAAAATTTTAAGCTGAATATAAAGGTAGACCCAAGGGATTCGTTGGCGCGAATGTCATCATACACAATGCCTGCGACAGTAAGGTTGCTGCTCTCTGTTTCTTGCAACGTGCCAGCTGAAGAGCGACAGCTTCATAGCTCCACTGCGAGTAGGTAAATCCACCTAGAGTGTCAGGGTTTGAAAGTGAGCTCCATGGAACTCTTGGAGGAAACAACTGCTGTTCGCTGGCAATGCTATCAATTTAGTGTCGCTTTAGACACTCAAGTTCAATCACCGTGGGAGTGCGAACCGGCCACTCACACGTTGTAAGTGGCCCAACAGCTTTTTTGCTGTTGGTTTAAATCGGTTCATCCGTCCTTAAGGTTGTGTAACAGTGCAAATATTCTGGTTATATTTTCCTTTTTACTGTCAAATGAAAAGAGACGAATCATGTTAAAGATTATGTGGGAGAGTTCTAATCTCATAATGTTTTTGGCAGAAGTTTTTGGCGATGATGCAACTGGGTTAAAATCTTGTTCATGGAGCAGTAGTCCTCGGGCTTTGTTTTCTATATAGGAGAACAGTTTACGGGTACGAAAATTACGTACGAAAAAGGTCTGCTTTGAACTTTAATAACTTAATAATTTCTCTTTAACGACTGTTCCAGAAAGTATAAGCACACGTTATTTAAACGGTCATTTTGAATATAATGAAATATTTCAACATGTTCTGGCTGCGTCCTTTTGTTTGCACATTTCTGAATGACATAGCATCAAAAAATCACAATCGACTGAAAAACTAAACAGAGTTTATTTTGATCTCATGTGATATTTATGAACAAACTTTTAAATTATCATGTAGGCCTAGAAAAACTGCTATTATTTGAAAATTTAAGCGATGCTTTTTTGTTAGATCTACTTTGATGAAGTGGTTGAATAAACAAATTTTGAAAACATGATATGTTTAAAAGTGAAAATCTCCATGACGGAGCCTGTTTTTTCTCGATAAGTGTTTCTTGTTTAAAAAGTCTGCTAAACACATTGGATCCATAAAAATTGAAAAAGTGGGGGCATTTTGTGATAAACGCAATTTAATATTTCAACCATAAAAATAAAAATGTTGGCAACACTGTAAAAAATGTTGAAAATATTTATTTGGTATCAAATTTAATGTCCTTTAGGAAAAGTATCTAACATTGTTCGTAGCTCTTTTATTCATTGAGATATTCAATAAACAAAATATAAACTTTTCAAAAATCTCAAAAAAATGGGGGCAGCTCATGGGCCGAGGGGTTTGCCGATTGGTCTAAAACATTGAATTTTTGATTAATAGCCTAGAACAAGTATATCAGCCAATTTTAATTTGAATCGAAGAGGGTCGATGCTTTTCTTCGGTCACTTGATATGGAATGACCCATATGTGATACTTTCACTACTGGTCGAATTCTTGGGCTCACATGCATGTTTATAGCATGAGATAAGCCTTGTAACCGTCGGCACACTGAAAATTTATTTTCGTAAAGCAGCTTTCACGCGTTTCGTAAACATGGATTTTGTACATAGAACAAATGTCTCGTATATTGTATGAAATATTCATAATGCTTTTTATCTGACGAAATGCTATCATTACACTTTTGTGTAAAATGCACGAAATGAACTTCGTGATGACCAGCCAATCGCTGTTTCTCTTTTATACCGTACTCATGTATGACGGTGTTGCTGCTGGTATGGGCGGAAATAATTTATCTATCCGAAAATAAAAATCAAAGCGCTGTCGTGAGCTATAACTTCATGCTCATTAATCAAAACTGTTCTCACGAGTCAGCGTGGCCTAGTGAGATCAACCACGGATTTAGAATCAGCACTTTCCAAATATTCAGGTTCGAACCCCATGTCTGAAACGATAAAAAAAAAAACTCTGGACAATTCCACGTGGTTGCGCTTTTTTTTGTCAATTACATTTTGAGTCGATAAAGTAGATCTGTCAGTCCTTCATGCAACCACCAGAGAGATGTTTCTTTTTAATTTGTGACAAAATATTCGTAGCTTTTTGCATTGTTTCCGTAGAATGTACGAATGTTCTTTCTGTGTCAACAAACTTCGTGATTTTGACAGTTGCGCATGCAATTAATTACGAATGTATCTTCATAAAAAGAACAAATCAGTTTCGTTGCTGAAAACGACGAATGGATTAGTGAGTATTACTTTCGATTTTGTAATATAAACTAAAATTAACTTTCAGTGCAAGGTGGAAAATTTGACCAAGGAGAGGGGAAAACATTTGAAACTTGTCCCACAGTTCTCTTGAGCAGATCCTGAAATCTTCTTGACTTGTTCCTTATCTGCGAATCGCGAAATATGTTTTCAATTTCTAGTTCGCAGATATGCATAACTTCCCAAGAATCGAGAAAGGGTGGAATTTTTCGTGATTCATTATATTATGAATAGTAGCATCAATTTGGTCAGTTAGATACTTGCGTCTTTTCTGAAGTATAGTTCTTCATTTTGTTCTGGTTGTCTCTACAGCTTATTATCAACTTGTTTCTTTAACTGCACACATCTCCTCCGTTTTTATTCCTTCCAGCAATTTATTCCAATTGAAAATCTAGAAGAATTTAAATTAACACTTCACTTTATAATTTTCTCAAGTATAGAAAATAAAAAAACTGAAACACTTTTTCAAACTCTCATTGGTAAACGCGAGCAAATTCCTTTAAATACCAGTATAAAGAGCTTATCTATTGACAAATAAGGCCTATTTCGTCTGCGACTTACAAATTTCTTCAGTCTCGAGTGCTTGACTTTTTATTTTAGGAACCTATTACGACTTCTTCTGTAGACTGTTCTTTGGATTCTGCATTTACCAACAAAACTTCCCTCTGCCAATGGAATCTTTAAATTCAGTGGTCAATTCATCTTAGGTTCAGTGACATCTTCTATTCATTCTTATTTTAAAATTTCGTTCAGAAATGTTTCTAGTTGAGTCAATATTGCATTCAATTGGATATTTCATTCATTGATTAAACTAGACTAATTTCAATCTCCACTCAAACGGCTGTTTACCGAATGGTTGGTGGCTCGAGTCCACCAGGGGGCGAGATATATCAATGATGGAAAATGATTTGAAAAATGAGATTACTAAAAACTTTGACGGATTTCACGGTAATCGTTTCTCTAACTTCATGGTTAGTTTTTGCATCTGGCACTTCAAAGCGAAAAAAAATTAAAAATAAAATAAAGATAAAACTCCTGTCGACTTTTGTATAACGCAGAAACAGATAGTTATAGATTTGCACCTTGCCCGCCTTGCTCAATCGGTAGAGTATTTAATGAATATTGCTTAAAGCTGAACCGAAGCTACGGGGACTTTTGTTAGCACTTCTAATGTTCATCCTATCTAAACATATAAATACGTTGTCAACTGGTCAACTACGTCCTGCCACATCCACGAATAATCATTTGATGGTATGAATGATGAACAATCAGCGAATACAACGGATAATAAATTCCTCTAATAACTGTTTCCACTTAATACAAATAGTGAGAACCACATAATCACGCATCACCTCTAAGCATTTACCAATCAAGTCAAATACATTTTCTAGGAAGATCGTTATCTCTCCAAAATCGATCACTTATTTAACACCATTCCATTTTTTCAAGAATGTAAATCCAACAACTCAAGGACGCCATCTTCCCTTCGTGCAATCAGACACCTTTATCTCCCAGCTGACCCAAATTCCATCACTCGCTATCCGACGATTCACGACGCCCCATTAACCTAAATTCTAATGACATAAATCCATTAGTGAGCGCTATCGCGTCGTGCAAATTTCCCCACGGATTTCCCGCGGCCGGTGCAGAAATCCATCGAAAGTAAACGTGCTGCAGATATAGATAGTGACAGGGTGCGAAAATTTTCCCTCCCATCTTGTTGTATCTGGCACCGACAATCATCATCCTATGATCGCTGGAGCGAATCGAAAACGTTGGGAAAGAAATATTCGCAACACCCATTGTCGTAATCCTCGGGGGGACATCCACTCCCACACCATTGCGCTCCGCTGGTTGCTAGAAATTTTCTTATCAACGAAAAAGACCGGTTGATCATAGAGTTCCCACTCTGCCGAGAAAGTCCATGTCGTCAAAAAATCGATATCATCTCACCGACCGAAATGAGTCACGAAATTAAGTGAAATAATAACGGTAATGATGCTAACGAACGAAGATGAGTTCAAATCTCCTCTTGGCGGGCAGAAAATTGCGGGATTCGTTTAAGGAAGGGGAGGATATGCTCTCATCATCAGCACGTACGAGACGTGATGTTTTCATTCCCCAAGGACAAACCGTACACAAAGGGTCGTCGGCAGAATCATTTTTTTTTGTTGTGTGAGCTTTCCATTTCTTCTGCCAATTTCGAGGCAATAATAGCAACAACATCAACGACCGAGACAGTTCTTGCCCTGAATCAGCAAAAACAACCCCGTCTTCGGATTGAAATAGAGCAGCGTGGCAAAATAGCTACCGAGCCACGGAAGAAAATCCCTCAATTGTTATTGTTTTGTCTTGTGTTTTGTGTATTTCCGTGTTTTGGCAGAGGGTCCCCGTCGTTGATCGGATTCTAGGCAAACTCAGGTAGCGATGCCTTTTGCTGCCAAACCAACGTGCGTAGCGGTGGACCCCTCGTTGGTAGGTCGAAAACCTCGTCGAAAAAAAAGAGGATATCCTCATGACACACATTCAGCTTGTTCTATAATATGTGAAAAGAAAAGAAAAGCCCAAATCGCGAAATGAGACCGTACCTACTGGTTCAGATACGGGACTGAAGGCGAAGAAAAAGAGGACCCCAAAGGCAGACCTGAAATTTGCGTCATCAAGCGCGCGACAGCTAACGGTTTGCTTGTTTGCCGGATTATGATACCTACCGGGGCAGGAATGGCAAAGAAAACGAAGAAAAATCTTTGCAAAATGGCCTTGAGATTTCGAAACGTTTCTTTTGTTCTTTTTTCTAGTTACATCATGCGAAGGGTAATGGGTATGAGTAGATGGTTGGGATATGCAAATTAGTTCATTTGAGAGGCAGTTTATAGGAGGCCGGCGTTTTGTTCTATCTGGAGTGTGATACATTTCGGTGCTTTGGATGCTTTCATGTAGATTCATTGCAAATTTGGACTAATTTAAAAACGATGTGCAATCTACCCAGTGTCTCTCTATCGTGCATAGGAAGCACTAGTTCTTTTTTCCGCCATAAAATATGTTTTCCATATAACAATTTAACAAAAATGATCTAATTCATTCATACCTTTGTTGCCATTCGGTTGAGATAACACAAATATGACTTGCTAAGTCATAATCAAGTTACCACAACTAACTATGATCGTTGTGTACTACTGGGGACGTTACCGAACTTACTTTTAACAGAGGAGCTTGACAAGAAGGTTCAATTTTCAAGGAGAAAACATGAAGTAGAACCTTAGTTCAATATCCACTATAATCTGATGATCTTGTTGGCTCCATAGCTGTTCGCTTCGGCTGTGAGCGATGAAAATTCCAACAAGTTTCAAACTGACTGCTGAATTTTGTATTGCTCCCGGTATTATGGTCCTGTGATACCGGGTTGACCATTTTGACATTGTAGGGTAAGAGGATGTCATGTTAGCCTAGCTCCTTCATTCGGCCTATGTATCAACTGTGTCATTAATTTAGCGATAATCAACCAAATCATGTTGGTATTAAGATGACCGATGTAATCCGAAGCAATTGCAGGGTGGCCAAACAATCTTAATATAAAAATTCCCGCATTTTTTTCCGAATTTTTCCCGCATTTTTGACTTATTTTCCCGACTGTTAAGATGAGTTAATATATGTTACTCGTAGCTAAATCTCTGAGCTCCCAACCTTTTTCCAGTTTGATTTACTACCAGACACTTTCCATTTATTTAAAATACGCCTTTTTGTGCGACAGGATGAGCCAATTTTCAACAATTGTTGTCAAATTTGGTAGCTCCTTCTTGGTTCTAGCCAAAATTTGTCCAAACCATTTTCTTTTCTCTGGAATCTGGCAAACAACGTCAGACGGCATTGAGCACAGCTGCTCAAATTCCTCTTTCACCATGTTTTAACGCCCTTACAAACGCAATTCGCCAAACTTTAAACACATCCGCCACCACATGAAAGATAAGTTCATTTCTGGCCTCACCTGTTACAGCCGTGTAGCCAGATCTTCTAAGGGCATCTTCAACGGTGGTTCAAATCGTGGTTTGGATTTATTTGTTTAGACCAAACGCAAAAACATCGCTGCATCGCTGGTGTTTGTAAATTTTGTTTTATACCGGATCTATTTTGCATCATTTCAGAACTTCTATAAGCTTCTAAGTTTCTTACTGAACGCACTATTTAAAAAAATAATTTAATGAACTTCAGAATATCTATGAAGATTGGGTGGAAATATCTATAATGAACATGCCAGAAGTTGATTAAAATCCGCGGCAGTTGAATAAAATTGTAATTGGAAGTTTCCAGATAATCATGAAGTTTGCTCGCTGTCATTCGAGAAGAGAAATGGTGGAACTTTAGAGAAGTTCATTGAATTGCCGAAAAATTATTAACGTTTCTGGAAACTTATGATGGACTCAGAAGCTTGCTGATCATCCATAGTTTAGGAACAACTTTCTGGAATAGACGGGAACTTAGAAAATCAGATTTCGCTTCCCAGGAGTTGTTTTAACTTCCAGCAGGTACATATTCTGTGATTAAAAGCAGAATATCACACATATTTAAATAACTTACGAGAAATTAGAAAAAAATCTTGGAAGCCGTGGAATTTCTGTGGAAAAGTTAAAATGACCGAGATGTTGTTAAACCGTACAAGAACTTTTTATGATCTCCAAGATTGTGAATAGGTGGAAATTCTATGAATTTGATTAAAAAGTAGTTGGTTTCTTTATTCTCGTTTTGGTTGGGTTCAAACAATTATCGATTAGTAAGAAGTTTAAGTTCTTCTTAAAACTTAAATACGCTGAACTTTTGAGATGTTTCCGGAACGATTGGAAAGTTTCTCGATCACCTGGAAAGATCCCTGAAGTTCTAGGAAGCTCCCCAAACTTATGGAAAAATCCTTTGAATGCTTCCAAAACTTTTCGAATACTAGAAAAATCCAGTTTCCTGTTTATCTGGGACGTTTTCTGAAATTCTGCAAAGTTCCCCGATCTTGGGGGAAGTTTTTTGAAATTCTTGGAAGGTCACAAGACTACTCAGAAATTTCCTGAATTGCTGAATCACCTGATCATCCGGGAGTTTTTTCGAGCTTCTGGAAAGTTCCTTGAACTTCTGGGAAATTTTTTAAATTTATGGGACGTTCTCTGAACGTCTGAGATGTTTGCTGACCTTATGGAATGTTTCCTGATCTTTGGGGGAGTTCCATGATCCTTCGGAGTATTTCTTGAAGTTCTGAGAAGTTTTGAACTTCAAGGAAGTTTCTTGGACTCCTACATGTTCGCTGAACTTCTAAGAAGTTCTGTATATGTCTAGCAAGTTTCATGAAATTCTAAGAAGTTCACTAAACCTCTAGGAAAATCCGCAAACTGTTGAAAAGCTTCATGAATTTCTTGACTGTTCTCTAGTGGAAGTTCTCTAATTTTCTGGAAAGTTCCTTGAATTTTTGGGAAGTTCCCTGAACATCTTGAGTAGTTCTATGAACTTCTGAAAAAATACCAAAAATAATTTAATAAGTTTTCTAAACTACTGAAAGCCCCCGGAATTTCTGGATAGCTTTCGAACTTCTGTGAAGAACCCTTTATTTTTGGATTCTTCCCTGAACTCGTGGCAAGCTCCTTGAATTTGTGAACAAGTCCCTGAATTTTTAGGAAACAATCAGAATTTCTGGAAAGTTCCCTGATTTTATGGTATGTTCCGTTGACATCAGGGAGACTAGCCAAACCTCGGGAAAGTCTAAGTCAAATCTAAAAAGTATACCGGGCTTCTGATAAGTTCCCTGAGTTTCTAAGTGCACTGAATTTACAAGATTTTTTTTCGAACTTTTGGGAGATAATTTTTGTCTATCAGTTTCATAACCTCTTCCGATATTGTGGGCGTAAATACTGCGGGCCGTAAATCTTAAGGACAGATTTGCAAAAAATCCTCAGGGTCACCAACCAAAGAGCAAGTTTAGCTAAACAACACGAACATCCTATAACGAATGCTAGACAACTCTATGACTGGGCAAATAATCGCAAAGAGGATAATAAAAAAATAACATTTTGCTATATTTCCACGGATGAATACAAAGATGCCGAAAAGGAATTCGATCTGATTTTGAACAAAGCAAAGCCAATTCCTGGAACTCAAAAATATAATTCTTACATTTCAGTTTCAAATAACCAAATTGCAGTTAGGGTATTTTCTAATTCTAATAATGAACCCAGAATATTTAATGTATTCAAATGATCTGAAATGTAATAAATTTAATAAAAATTGAAAATAAAAAATAACATTGTATGAAATACTGCTTTTTCTCTCCCTTAACAAAGCTATCCGAAACACACACATATATGCAAAAGCATCAACTTGATTCTTTTCCATCGCGTCTAAACCGAAAAGGGTAAGTCTGATTGCCACCGTGTCAGAGAAAAAATTGCCTGTTTCTCAATAATCTGTTGCGAAAAGTACATTTTGATGTGGAAATCACGACTAACAATCAAAAAGGGCCAAAAATGTTGCAAAAACATACATTTCTGATACTAAAATTCGCAATAATCGGAGAACGGCTAGGCTTACGAAAAAAGTTTTTGTATGCTTTTTAATTAAAAACGCATTAAATCTATTTATGGGAAATTTTAATAAAAAAAAAATCATTTTAACCATTTAAAAAAATCATATATGTTTAAAAACAAAAATTTTAAAAATTATAGAACTGACTTTAAGGACATAACTTCAGCTTTTTGGAAAAAAAAATTAGGAGGATCGAAGGGGACATCCTATGAGAAAGTCAACGTTTTATATTTTTTCAGCATGAATTTACGAATTTGTTAGTTTCAGTGTGTTGTTTTCTTGAAGAACACTTCATTACCTACAACTTTTTCAAAGACAACATTTTCATCAGATGAGTTGTCTACGAAAAAAAAAAATCCTTAAATAAAATTTTAAATACGCCCTTACAGAAAATTAGTCCAGGATAATTTTGGATTTTTGTTTGGAAAACGTAATTTTAGATAGGAAAGAGTAGGGTCCAACCGGTTTGCTATTCCAGCTGGAAATGCTCCAGGGTAGGTGATAAATATAAGCAGACGCAATCGCTTATTTATCTTCAGCGATAGATAAGCTGTCTAAGAATACACTCAGAACGGGAATAATCAATTCCTCTGTTAAAATTTCCCAGCTAAAATAAACCAAGACTGAAAAAAGGTGACACTTATTATGAGACACACTGTACATTGTAGAACCAAATCAACTGTTATGCAATAAACCATGAGTTTCTAAACATACAAATGAATCAAGGAATACTTGAAGCTTGGATAATGATAAACAGCTTGCAAGAATATACACATTTATTTTGCAGAAGTCTCTCACAGGCTGCCTTCATCAACTGAATTCAAAAACAGTTTTTTGAAGTTCGATGATCCAACATGTGAAGTTTACCTGAAAGAAATGGAAAAAAAGAAAAATTATTAGTCAAAGTTAATTTTTTTTTGTTCGCCATTTGATGTTTGGATAGTTCAAATTGATTCACATTAAGAGCAATTTGGGCTTAATTAAGATAGTTGAATTTTCAATAATTCAATATTTGTAAAAGTCAAGAAGTATAACAACGAAACGTATGTGAAGATGGAGTTTCCCGGTGCCAAAGATTTATGTGGCACGGCTCGAGAAGATGTCCCCGACATTATATTAATTCGTTTTTGCAGACAAGTTCGCTAGAACATTTCTGATAAGGCAAGCGAATTGAAGCAATGGAAAAAAAGCTCAAGTTTTCCTTAAAAGAAAAATGCATTTTTCCATTTATCAAAGCACACAAAGGGTTTGTGAAATTTTCGCCAGATTTGGCTAGATGCCACTACAGTCGAGAGATACTTCAATGGTACTAAGCCAACAGGGTGGATTTCATCGATAATGATCTCAACTTACCCAATTGTATGAATATGGGCATGGTTAACCATCCGAGGTTAATGCCAAATGTGGCCAAGTCAGCTGTAATTATATAGATATGATGCTTGGGTCTAACATACATCCTCAATGTATAACAACTGGTGACCCTAAATTTAGGTCAAATAAGGAAAGGGTAGGAATGTGTTGACGTGATACTCGCTTTGTTGGTAGCCGAGAACACCTCTGCATCTCCACGAGAAATGCATTGGAATGATGAATAAAAGGTTTCGATTGCCGGAATGATGCGCTATTTTTTGTTTATATTTGTGTTCAAAACATACTCCATTTAATTGGTTTTAAAAAGATATTTATATATCAGCACCGATTAAAACAAACAGTAGGTATCTTTAGGGAACATCATTAACTGCCAATAGTAAAGTGGTAAAGTGTCTGTAATAAAGTATGATAATAATTAACTACTTCACGCAAAAAGTGACTTTTTAATCTTGTCACGTTTTTTGAATGGACCTTCAAAAATTATGTATATGAATTGTCACGTTTTACCAACCCCATCACCGCCCCCTTACTGCGTTACATAATTGATGGTCCTTCCCTTACCTGGAGTCACTCAAGTTTTGTGATAGTGGTTTACTGCATTGAGAAAATGAACATGTTTTTTAAACTCCACTTATTGGCCGCTTTGAACCGATTTAAACCAACTGTACAGATGCCATTTGAGAAAAATGTGATGATGGTTTTCCATTGTGAAGACAGGTTATTTTTCAATGACGCTTGATAGTAAGATTTTTGCAGGGGGTACTCACAAAATGTGATGGTGGATTTTTATTGGGCAGACAAGCTAGTTTAAACAACGCATAAGAGCCGAATCGATCCTACTTTAGACAGTAAGGATGCAGTTAGAGCCAAACACAAAGTCTGCTGGTGCTTTTTTCAATTAAGAATCAAAATCATACATTGGCGTTTGTGCAAATTTCAGAAAAGAGATTCGTAACGGTGATTGATTCCTTCGTAATAAAAGCTAGATATGTAAATCTACATCCCAAAATGATCTCATACAACCTAGAAGTGAATCCAAAACATGAGATTTTTGTTTGTCAAAGAAATCATTTGTGACTATGCTTTTACGCTAAGACTGTTTTTGTGTTATTGGCATGTTTTGTTATGGGGAAACTTTTTACAACTTTGCCAGCGACATTTAAGCTCTCTTTGAAATATTACAAAAATACTGGGTTGTATCATTTGATCATTCAATTTTCCGAATATTACAAGAAGGAAATTTAGACGCCTAAAAACACACTTTTTTGTTTTACAACAATTCCATAGAAAAGGTATACGATCTCTCAAAATTTAATAATAATTGGAAGTTTTGATCCTTCTTCAAAAATATTGGAACCATTTTTTTTATTTTAGTCATTAGAAAGACCATTTCTACGTTAGGGTGGTCCAAAAAATTGACTGCTTTAAAAATATATATATATCTACAAAACTTCATTACTTTTGCATTACTGAACCGTAACTATAAATTAGAAGAAAAATTAGTAATCTCCATTTAATTCCAACTACCTTTGCTTATCTTCGACAGATACGCGTATTTCGTCTACAATGTGCAGACTTCTTCAGTGTCTCGTACTAATAACTCGACTGAATAGTACGAGACACTGAAGAAGTCTGCACATTGTAGACGAAATACGCGTATCTGTCGAAGATAAGCAAAGGTAGTTGGAATTAAATGGAGATTACTAATTTTTCTTCTAATTTATAGTTACAAGTATTCCACTAAACAGCTCAAACCCTCTAGGATTCATTACTGAACCGATTTATTCAACCAAATATACAACTGAAAGGTAATAAAATGTAAATTGCGAAATTCATTATGAAAACATGAGTAATATTTGTTTTCTAGGATATGGTCTCAAGACCAAAGAGCCTCCTCGTGTTTCTATGTTTTCTTCAATGTTTAGGCTTTTTCACATTACATATCACAAAAATTATTAACGTTTCTGAGCAAATTTGAAAAAAAAATCTGTTTTAAGTTTTTACTACACACTTCCATTTTCCAAAGTAACTTTCCAACCATGCGTCCCCATCAATCTTAAGGGTTTTTTTTAACTTCATTTAGCTTTTAGAGCCAAGGGATGGGCCATAAACCACATGTGTTCATATTTGGGATTTGCTTTGAAGAAATATATAAAAACAAGGGGAATCTTTGGTCCCGAGATCATGCAAAAAAATAAAAATAAACATAATTTATATTGTCATAATAATTTTTTGTGATTTAGATATTTTGTACATATTTTTCGAAAAAGAACATTAAATGAACTTTTATTTGCGTATTTAGTTAGTTAAATTGTTTAGTGGAGTGGTTCAAAATATATGAATTTATGGAAAAATACGTTTTTCAAAAGATTGAACTTTTTGGACCACCCTAACACAGAAATGGTCACCTGAATGACGCAATAAAAAAAAAAAAAATACACGTTTAATATTTTTGGATAAGGACCAAAATTACCGTTAATTATGAAATTCTGAGAGATCACATACCTTTTTTTTATGGAATTGCCGGCTGTGTGATTTCTCATATGATTTAACGTACGACATACTTGTAAAGGTGCCGCCACACAGCGCTTGAAATCTATACTATAGTTCACTATTACATAGCCGTTATAGATAGCTATATCATAGTTCTATGAAATTCGATAAACGGTTTTGTAAAAATATGAGCTATGAAGTGATAGTACTACATCAATCTACAATATTCGACGCAGCACTATCAACTATTTTTTTTCAGGTGTACACTCAATTGAATTTCTTACACCATACACCAATAATCAGGAAAGTTCTTCAGAGAACTTCGGGAAAGTTCTTCAGAGAACATCAGGGAAGTTCTTTAGAGAAGTTCGGAGAAGTTCTTCAGAGAAATTCAGGGCTTCTGTTCAGAGAAGTTCAGGGAAGTTCATCAGAGAAGTTCGGGAAAGTTCTTCAGAGAACTTCAGGAAATAATTTCAGAAAAGTTCTTCAGACGAACCTTAGGGAAGTTCTCCAGACGTACTGTAGGGATGTTCTTCAGAGGAGTTTCAGAAAAGTGTTTCAGAGGAACTTCAGGGAAGTTTTTCATAAAACTTCATAGAAGTTCTTCAGAGAATTTCGGCGATCACTTTTGCACTTTCTGGGAATAATGTAGATACGCCGCTTGTGTTGAAAAGTAACTTGCGAATCATTTTTATACCGTTTTAACGCTCCTTTACGACGCGTCTGTAAAAGTTTTTATACTACAAGGTTACAAATTTAGATTATTTTTAGTAAAAATTGACTTTTTTCGCAAAGATATTTTTACAAAGTTTTGTTGCAGAAAAAAATAATACGTCGTTTTGATACGTTCGACGTATCTGTGTGCAATATGACAACTTGACGTAACTTTTCGACGTATCAACATTGTCATGCGCAGACTGACGTATCATTTTGACGCAAGTAACATGCCATATATCATACTGACTTATCAAAATGATGGATTATCTTTTTCTATTGCAGACCGTTGTAACAAACATTGTTCTGAATGAAACTTGAATTTTCACTCCTGGTCTAATTTTTAAGCACAGTGATGTAATATCTTTGACCAATATGTCAATCAGTGTAATTTAATTGGGATGAACATGTCCAGTTTTCAAATAGGAATACAAATAAACTCAAAAAAGTTCAATGCTGATTTTCTCATTTTCGTCCAAATTTTACTTACGTCCATTTGAAAAAGTACTCGAGAATGGTAGAAAATGATTTCGGAATTAATTCGGCTCCAAACGATCACCAATTATTACGCTGCAATTGGAAATTAAGCTAGGCAAATCTAGTAGGACTCCTAGGAGACAGATATCGAGTGAAAAGTGCTGGGGGGATAACAAAGACAGAGGAGATGAAAAGTGCTTTTATGAACCGGTTCGGGGATGTGCCAATGACGATCTGATTGTAGAAAGCGTAAGACGGCAAAAACATTTAATAAACTACTGGAGGAAGAATAAGTTGTTGGATGCTCAGGGTGCTTACTGAAAGCCACCCATCAATCGAATTGCAAAGCTAACTGAAAGGTGATTCGAGTGCAAAGGTCCCGAGCAAAGGATTATACCAAATTGATAACAAGTTCTATTACCAGGTTATCATTTTTTGATCACTGAATATGTTATCATTCAGGCTGAATAAACAGCCAAAATAACAGAGTTAATAACAAAAAAATACTCGTTGAATATCATAATAATAACTTATTTTGTTACCACTGCGAACAACTTGATAACAAATCCTATTATTGTAAGCAAATTTATTGAAATAGTATCAAATTCTGTTATCAATTTGTAATCAAAGTTTCATGCTGATAACTGAAAAAAATATTTTGATGAAAAACAAAATATTTGTTCAAATATGCTGGAAATATTCATAGTTTTACAATTCAACTAATAACGTTCATAATAAATAGTGTGTTCAAAATGATAACATATGATAACAAAATTTGCCAATAAAGATAACTAAATTTGTTATGTGATAACAGCGGAAAACAAAACGATAACTGGGATAACAGAACTTGTTACTTATATGATATCAGCTTGTTATTTTCCTTTGCTAGGGGTATCAGTCACCAGACGAGGAACAGCAAAGACCCAGATAGATTTGATGTGTGCAGGAAATGCGGTTAGACAGGAATCGTACTACGAGGAACGACATGCCGAGAAGATTCAGATGCATTGCTTGTGAAAGTACGAAGACAGGCCAAAAGCAACTGGTTGTGAATATGAATTTCACGTAGGATTTTCATCATGAAGTGACACCCGTAATGACTTATCAGAGGGACTGTCCTTCTCCAAGCTGTACAAATAGTCGAATAAGATTGGTCTCACCACGAATCAGTGTTATCGAACCTTCGGACGTCAATGCAAATTCATTCCTCTCGACCAAAGTAACTGAAAAAAAAAAACGCTTCCCCTGCACCAACAGCAAATTTAGCAAGAAGCAAAAATCAGAAGACTCTTTGCTGACGTGGGCATACCTCCGGTCAAGGTTCTATGATTTAAAAAAAGAAAGGACCTCAGGCCAGACAATTTCCCTAAAAAATGCTAAAATAAATTGGCTACTCAAGTTGACGACCAGAAGGTCCAAAAGATGATGCGAGGTATTTCAAATCAAAAATCGTCATTTCATCGTAACCAAAATTGAAAGTAATCTTTATTTTGACTTTTCACCTGTTTTATTTTACCAAAATAATCCCGAGATAAAGCTGATTTATTGCGACCAGATATTGAGTGCATCGAGCATTACATACATCTGATAATAACATAACAACTTCTGCAAGACAGCGAAGAAGGTGCAGGTATTGAAATTTAGTTTTTTTTAGTAATACTTAATATTTTAACAAACCCGATTATGACGCTGAAATGAAACGTTAATGTGTCCGATAATAAAGCAACGCAAAAAAGTAATTCTGGAGATGCGGGGCATCGATCCCCGTACCTCTCACATGCTAAGCGAGCGCTCTACCATCTGAGCTACATCCCCTTCGAGAAGTTGATTGACAGGAGGTGAACAAAAATCGAGCCACGCGACGAACTAGGCCAAAGCAAAGTTAAAAATATCAAGGCGAGTTGATTTGTCCTCATGCTACTGTTGCAAATTGGAGGGCAGTGAATTAATAAGCGATTGATAGCTGACACGTCGAACAGCCCCACATAGCTGAGACAGCGTTCGTGAAATAAAAGCTGCTTGTTTGCTGACTGCTGTAAATTGGTGTTCCAGTCATTGCCGTTCGCTTGGTGTAGTTGCAAGACAATCGTACGGAAATTTGCTTGAAAACTAACACATATTAATCATAAATCACACAACCCCATCACATCTTGCGAGCAAGGATTTGCATCTTCCCTCCCATTGTCAAACGCGATAAACATCCTCGACAATTAAGCGCATTAAGCGTCTCGCCCAACTCGTCCATTAATTGCAATCAACCGAAACCCTCGCCAGCTCGTTGTGGTGGTTCCATAAATCAGCCACCGTCTTCAATTGAAAACCAATTTATCCTGATTAGATGCGATTTGAATTCATTTGCACCTTCGATCCTGGGCACAGGAAGATTTGTTTCCTTCCCGTTCAAGTACTGTGTCAGCTAGGTCGTTTCTGCCATCTTCAGTATTGAACCAGCCGAGAGGGGCAACCCGTTAGGTAACGCAGGAATGATTGTATCATCCGTTTTTTTTTCTATGAGAAAGGGGTGCAAAAGGATAAGGTTCATTGGGCAAAGAAAGACACTCGCTAGCAGTAGAGGAAAAAGCCATAATTCTTATAAATATGACATCCCGATGAATAGATAATACCGTCTAATCCCGGGGATTGGAGTTTTAAATTTCACGCAAACAAAAATAGTGTCGCATGTTGAGGGAATAAGACCGATTCAAAGAAGAAAACGCAGTTACGTAATGCGCTTAGCTTGCATTGCTCGGAACAATTAGCAAACTTGACGCAAAAGTTTAAAATCTTAAATTATTTTCCCATGCGATTTGATGTATGCCCAACAATCAATTAACCGAAAATATTGGCAAGTTTCTCACCGCAAGAATATCTCGCACAATTTCCATCCCCTCGCCAGTAGGGAAACAATGCATCACGCCCATTTGATCAATTATATTCAAATATTTGCACAAACCGTATTTGTTGAGCTAAATTCACCGAATCATTGCACTGCTGCTGTGCTAAATTTGAACCCCCCTCCCGTCATCCGAGGAAGATCGAGGACTGGTTGCGCACCGGAATGGACAAATATCGGGGTCAATCGAATCGGTGATAAATTGGCAAACATTTATCAAACATCGCCGCCAGGTCGGGAGTGTCCTGGAAAATGCGAAAACGGGCTAAAATTGGGTTGATAGATTGCAGTGGTAATTTGTCACTTGGGCAAGAGATTCGTTCGGTCAGTTTTCGTCGTAGAATTCGCGCAAACTTCGACCTCAATCAGCTCGTAAACTGAAACTGGAACTGCCTTGTCCACTTACCAGCCCGAACAACGAGAACGAAAGGGGTACCCCGCTCCTGGGAGGTTAACGAGCGAAATCCTCTACCTGAGCCGTCCGGATGCGCCATTAATGAATAGAAATGACCCATTAGTGACAAAAACCGGAACCGATCCGAAGCGGCATTCGCTGGGAAAACAAACCTAATATCCTTTTTCTGTTTGGATCACGGGAAAAGGGGCGGCCGGCCAGAGGTCAGTCAAATTCTTTTGATCGTTTGGGAAAGGGTTGGCACTTGAAATTTTAGATTTCATTTTATGTTAGAAGCATAAGAAGACTCAATCAGACGTTACGGTTAGGGTTCTAAACGGTTTTTGTTGTTGTCTTTATTGCCGTTAAATTGATTGTGCAATGGAATTCAATGGGTTAAAGACAGAAGGTTGCCGAAAAGTCGTAGCCGAGAGAACGAAGTCTAAGGGTACAAGCAATTGCAATTGTTAGTTCTATGCACCACTGATAGTGTTGCAATATACAGACTGATGCAGGGTTGTCAGGCTATTTCGGGTTTCCAATTCCCGCATGGGTTTTTCCGACTTTTTCCGGAAAATTTTCCTGGAAAGTGTGAAATACAGAAACAAACTTTTTTGTGATAGCGTTGAGGTTGACTACCACTGAAATGGATTTCGGTAGAAATAGCAATTGGTGAGATCATTCCAAATTTCGTTTTGACAATTGACATTGTTTAATTACCGAAATTGAGTATTCTATTGATAAGTACGTTTTTTCTATGTGTATGTGTGTATATTTGATAAATCATTATTGATTGGCATCTTCTTTATAAAAGAAATTTTGGTCCCGAGCGCTAATAAAGGGTGCCCACAGTTAAATTGCATGACTTTCAATAAGCTGTAACATTTCGCCCTTTGGATTGATTTCAACGAATTTTTAGGTATAATGACCTCAGCGTGCATTGTTTACACTGCGTGAGTTTCATTGTGAAATGTGTTTCGAAAATGAAGTCGAAGGAACAGCAAGTGCTCGAGAACATTTTGCATACACAACACACTTCTTTCTCACCGAGCCATCGGAAAGATGTTGAAAATTCCAGTCTACAGTGTCTCGTGTCATAAAACGTTTTGGGGCACGTTTAACTGTCGATGGAAAGAAGGTCAGTGGTAGAAAAAGTGTTTCGTACTGTGTGGAATATCACAAGCGAGTGGTTGTTGCCTTTAAACGCAAACCCAACTGTTCCGTTCGGGATGTCGCGAAAAAGCTGCACTTGACCAAAAGTTTCGCGCAGAAAGCCAAGAATCGAGCCGGGCTCCGTTCATTTAAAGTTCAGAAAGCTCCAAACCGCAATGGAAAACAGAATAGGACAGCTAAAAAACGTGCACGTAAGCTGTACACACAAATGTTGTCGAAACCACACTCATGGACGATGAAAAACGCGTAAAAGTGGACTTTAAACAAATTCCCGGCAACCTGTATGTGACTGCGAAAGACAAGTTCGATGTTCCAGAGTCTCTCAGGAAACAGCAAGTGTCAAAGTTCCCCAAGAAATTCAAGATTTGTTCGTGTGGCAAACGGAGCAAGCCTTTCGTGAAAACTTTAACTGTAAATGGTCAAATATAAATGAATGAATGCCTGAAAAAGAGACTGCTTCCGTTTCTCGAAACACACAACGTTCCTACCCTTTTGGCCGGACTTAGCCTCTTGTCACTACTCCAAGGATGTTCTGGAGTGGTACAAGACGAATGGTGTCAATTTCATGCCGAAGGATCTTAATCCCCCAAACTCTCCAGAGTTGCGGCCAATTGAAAAATATTGGGCTATAATGAAGCACGAACTTCGAAAGCATCCTAAATTTGTACAAAATCTTATGCGTGGTATTAAGAAGAAAGTTCTGGGTTTTGAATTTGGTAACGAAATACAGTGAAATAAAAATACTCAAACCCAGATTATAGATTATATTTTATTCTCTGAATATTTCATGACAATCGGTTGAGAGACTTGTTTTTCAGGACGAGTTTAGAGTGATGCAATTTAACCGTGGACACCCTTTAAATACATTATCATCCCAATATTTAAATATAATCTAATCTCACACTAACGCAGCCAATTCTTGGAAGCATCCTGGAAAATGACAATTTTTGAATATAAATTTTTCTTGTCACTGGCCAGGCCAACTACGTAGCATGTGTCGCAGAGAGGATTCCAAGAAATAGAGCGATTGCAGAAAAAGTATCCAAAATCGCTCTACTACTTCGAATCAATGGAAGAAAGAAACCGTGGACCTCCCGTACCAAACGCTTCTATGTAGAGCTAAACAATATGATAATTTGTACTTTATCGTTTGGAGCATAGGTGCTAGAAAGATTAGTTTATGCTCCTTTTGACTGTGGGTGAACAACTACTACTTGTTATATAATAGTCTAATAATACAATATACTGAGATTCTCTTTCTCTCTTATTCCTCAGTTTCACTACTCTCCTCTATCTGTAGGTTTTCTGTAACCGCTGATGCATCAAGCTCAGGCTCGTCGCTGTCAGAGGGTTCCGGTAGTTCATACAGCTTGTGTACTTCCTTGCGCAGCAAGTCTTTACTTTGCAGCAGCTCCTCAAAATCCTTTCTCGTCTTACCAAAGGATACCAAGTCTTAATTCAGCGATTGATGCCAGGTGTCGCAAGGCTAAAAGGAAGTGCAGCCTACTGAGGGCTGCTGAATTTGAAATTATAAGCAACGTACAACAAATGGTTTTTGCTCCTTCGTATGATACGGCACCAGTACATTATCCTGTGAATCTGTATCTTCTCTTAAGCCGTTTGATTTAATAGTATTTACCTTTGTTTGTGCCCACAAGCCACCAGCCATTTTTTTTACAATTTTCCTCTCAAGTCATCGAAGCGATCTACGATTTTGGAATGTCAATGATGTTGAGTTTATAGGGTGAACGGAATCAAATTGCGACACACACACAAATATTCGGCAAAATTCGCCCGTTCAACCAATCATCTTCAAACTTTCAGGAAGTAAAATAACACATGTTATGAATATTTTCCCATGTTTGTTTTATTCAATTTTAATTCCATACATATCCAAATGCACGAACCTTCTTCTTTACACTACTCATTAGGTCCTGTACAACATTTGCACAACTTTTTTTTACGTGGCAATTTTTTCTTCATATCTTCCTCCGATTTCACTTCCTTAGGATGCTTCCGAAGTGCCTGCTTCATGATGGCCCAGTACTTTTCAATTGGCCGAAGTTCCGGTGCGTTCGGGGGGTTGAGAAGCTTCGGCACGAAATTTACCTCCTTAGCCTTCTACCACTCCAAAACCTCTTTCGAGTAATGGCACGAGGCTAAACCCGGCCAGATAATCATAGGACCATCGTGTGACCTCAGAAGATGAAGTAGATGCTTTTGGAGGAATTCCTTTAGTTACATCTGCCCTCATGGGGTGCTCCGCTTTCCACACGAACAAATTGCTTGCCAAATCATATATTTATTGGCAAATTTTAACATCTTCTGCTTTCTAACGTCCTCAGCGACATCGAATTAATGATGAGTAGCGTAAAACTGGAGCCCCGGAAGCTGCCGGAAGTCTGATTTTACATACGTCTCAACATCCATAACGAGGCAATGTGGTTTCGTCAACATCTGGGTGTAGAGCTTCCGTGAACGTATTTTACCTACCGTATTCTGCCGTTCATCGCGATTAGGCGCCTTTTGGACTTGGTACGTGTGTAGTGCTTCACGTTTTTACGCATCTCGCACGAAAGTTTTGATTAAATTCAGTTTCTTCGCTACATCTCGAACTGAACTGGGATTCCTCTTGAAAGCTTGAACTATCCGCTTGTGATCCTTAACACTATATGGAGATCCATTTTTGCCACTATTTTCTTTCCGATCGATGGTCAAACGTTCGTGGTACCGATTTAAAACACGAGACACCGTAGAATGTACCAGTCCCAGCTTCCTGCTGATGGCACGATGAGAAAGATCCGGATTTTCGAGGTAATTGCGCAAAATTTCGTACGTGCTCCATCTTCGCAACGATTGCACACCTGCTAGTGAAACTTACACAGCGTAAACGAATACACATTGAACTAATTCCACCCAAAATTTGAATAGAAAGTACCCAACGGGTAAAAAGTTACAGCCATTTAAAAGTGGTGCAATTTGATTACGTACAACCTTTAGGCCAAACGATATAGTTGGAACTATCACCGTGGCGTATATTCTCTTGGCTATATTCCAAGGTGGCTTGTGTTTTGGAGGAAATGCAGGATGAGCTTATTGACCCGCACAGAAAAAAATAATTAATTTTAACAAGCGCGTAAAATTTCCCCTCGTGTAATTCCAAGCCAAAGGAGCGTAAACAACGATATTGTTTGCAATCTTTCATACAACAGGCTCGATTCAGGCGTTATCTGGCTTAAATTTACATCAAATATCCCATTATGTTCTGCCAAATCTAGCATTCCCTTTATGTGCATTAGATAACGCAGAAAATTCAGTGTTTCTTTTTATCTGTGCGTGTTGCTTTCAAACACCTTTCATGTAGATGCCCAAGTATCTTAGAGAGGATCATGCATTATTTCCATGCCTCTAATTTGAACGTGCTCTATTCTTGGTTCCATAGTTGAAAATGGATCTCTAATCAGAACCTCTGACTTCTCTGGGTGAATCTCCAGACCAGCCTCTCTCTGATAGAAGTTGCTTGAGAGCAGCAGTGATTTTGTTTAGCATGTATAAGTCCTCGCATATGACGAGAAGGTCGTCGGCGATCGCGAGGTTCAGTGAGGTTATCAATTCCGACTATTGTTCTGTAACTGAATGTTTCACCCCTTTGCTTTTCGATACCATAGGCGTTCGCTGGTTGTGTCATTTAATGCAGGTGTTAATAATGTAATTGGTTGGCTCACTGAATCAAAAGCTTAATTACTATCGAGCGCAAATACGTACACCTTTTTTTTTCCTATGTTCCAGAATTCTTCGGTAATCCTTTTTGCTGAAAAGATATGGTCTTCCATATTCGGTAGAGCCTCCATTCCAACTTGTTTAATGTGTACGTAGCGATGATTTTGCAGACAATGTTGCAGTACTTATGGTTATCTTCCTATAATTGGGATTAGTATCTGAATCATCTCAGTTATTCCCTCGGGAGCTTTGTTGTTGGCCCAGATCTGTTTGATTAGTTCTTCCAGTTCAAAAAGAAAATCCTGTGGTGCATGTTTTAGGACCTCTGCATTGATACCGCCCAGTCCAGGGCATGGAACTCCAGAAGCAGGGGTGGAGGCACAACTACATCCTCTGCTAGTAACGTCAAAGTTTGGTTTTCCACAACTGAATCAAGCAGAGATTCCAACCATGTATGTTGAACCAATACTGGAGCCTTTACCTTTGCGACTTGCTATTAAGAAATTCATACGCTTTGCTTACCCTCTGGTGGGGCTCAACCCGGTGGATATTCTTGAAGAAGTTACGTTATCTTCCCAATCTTTAAATGAGCTAAATTAGGCAAAATTGAGCCAATATGCTTACTTTTGCACCCTAGATGCACAGAAAATAGTCACACGTTATTAATGAACTGTTCACATATAAATACGAACAATGACTTTACAAGCACCCATTTTAGGGACGTATTATTTTCTGTGTTCCCAACCATAGTATAACGTTTGCATTAAAAAAAAAATGGACAGAAATTGCCGATTTTTAATGGGTTTATCTTCACTTGCACTGACGAAACTACCCATACAGCATCAATCATAGTAATCCATGAATCTGCAGACCAAATTTGACTGCTCTATCAGTCGAACTCTAACCGTGATGGCAAAAACTGTGAAGCAACTCCGTTCAGAAGTGTGCGCGTTCATAGAACGGCACCCCGCCGCGTCGAAAACGGACATCGTGTAGCACTTTGTGGACGCCGAATACGACCGGTCCGGCATCTACAACATCTTGGCACTATTAGACAACAATCAGAGCATCGAAAGAAAGACGGCCGACGACTCTGAGCGACAAGAAGCTCCAATGGACGCTGAAGAGGAAGACCGAGAGAAAAGTGGCTACATCACTGCGTGCGCTTGGATCAATCGGCCAAACAGTTCAAAAGTACCTGGCGAACATGAACACAGATGTCAGGAAGCGGAAGTCACGTCCACTGGTTTCGGAGCTGCAGGCAATCACGCAGCGGCAGCGGCTGAATAAGATGGTCAACCAGCTGCGTCCCACCGAGAATCGGCCAACCTGATAATATCTACTCCAACAATTTTGTCACGAAAATTGAGGAAGAATTGATAAATAAAACGAAGAAAGAACTCAAAAACATGCCTACACGAATGTTTTCGTCCGCCATGGCGAATGTTCCGGTTAACTGACGGAAGGCCGCTCGCAAGAAATGGCGTAGAATTTGTTTGCAAGTAAGCTTAAATAATTACCTTGCATGGGAAATTTATCAAGAGCAATTATCTGTCTTAGCTTTTTTTATCAACACCCGAAAAAAGAGTCCATTTTTTTTAATGCAAACGTTACCGCAAGGTTTTTCCAGTGGGTATAAAAAATACGCGTATTTTTTAAGATAAGCAATAAAGGAATTAAAGGGAAATTACTAATATTTTAAATCATTTTCTTGTTACAGGCATTCCACTAAAAAGCTCACACTCACCAGGATTTACCAGAGCTAAGATGGACGTTAATTTTCTCTGAGTCAAGATGAAAATTCGTTTGACATACAAGGGTTTATTGAAAACTCAACATGGACGTTTTATTTTCCTTGCATTGTTAGCAAATTTCGTCAAAGTTTCGTTCTAAGTTTATCGTCTTTGACTTTGGAAAACTTAGTTCGATTTTCTTATACTCTTCTGCTAGATACCTTTATTATACTTTTTCAGAATTCTAAAACTGAATCCAGAGCTAAGCAGGCTTGGCAAAATTTGCTCTGATACCTTGAACAAATTTCTTTAAAATTCTGAGCAATATTCGCTGAAAGTTCTGAGCAAGATTCAATAATAAGCTTGATTCAATGGACCCCACCAGTAGCATTAACTTTAAGTCTTAAAATAAAATAGAAAAAATAAATAAATAGAAAATACAAGTTGAGCATGAGCATGAGCATGATTGACCGCCCGAGGTTGCTACTTAGTTGTTGCCAGATTAGCGGTTATTACACAGAGAACCAACAGATGATGCTTGGGACTAACATACATCTTCAATGTGTAAAAAATGGTGATCTCAAACTAAGTCAATAGGGTAGAAAGATGTTGACGTGATACTCGCTTTATTGGAAGCCGCGGAATCCACTGCACTTCCACGAGAAATCACAGGGATTTTGGATACCAGGATTGGGTAGCAGCAGGGTTCGTTTTGATTAACGATAAGCTGTCAATTTAAATATTTGAAAATAAGAGCGATTTTCGATTTGAACCGATTTAAACCAACAGTAAGGTTGCTATTAGGGCCAGTCACAAAGTGTGATTGTGGTTTTTTATTGGGAAAACAAAGTGATTTTAAATAAAATGCTGAAAAGCCGATTTTGACCGGTTTAAACCAACAGTAAGGATGCCATTGGGGCCACTCACAAAATGTGATAGTGGTTTTTCATTGGGAAACTAGGAGATGTTTTACAATTCTGGAAAGCTGATTTGGACCGATTAAACCAACAGTAAGGATGCTTTTGGGGCCACTCACAGAGCGTGATAGTGGTATTTCATTAGGAAAACAAGGCAATTCATTTCAACGCCTGAGAGCTAACTTGGACCGATCTACACGAACAGAACGGATGTCGCTGGATTGACTTACAAAATGGGACAGTGGTTTATTTGTTCCAAGATAGTAAATAAATAGAAAATACAAGTTATTAAAAAAACAATGAATAATTTCATGCCAGCTGTCAGCTTTTCAAAGGTGCGGGGACCTAATGCCATGCTTTAAGTCTACAGTGAGAACAAACACTGGGACGAGAATCAATATCACACCTTCTATTATTTTGGAAAACTATGAAAACTTACACTAGCACTTGATCACTTTTTTAAAAATAAAAAATAAATTAACTGAAACACTTTTTCAAACCTACACTACACTGATAAAAAGCATTAAAAATATGCATGTGTTCCACACATGACTTTTTGCAATATAATCAACAAGTGACATCTTTTTGTAACCAAACATACTTTCTGTGTACAAATAATCAATATGTGTGGTCACGCGTTCTTTTCATTTGTCATATGAACTTCATTTGTGTTTTATAGAAGGTTCTGTTTATGTGTCAAAAAATGCATATTATAAGAAATTTCACATGGATTTTTGCCAAGCAAAATTATCAAGCAAGCAATTTTCTTTCAATTCCACTTGCAAAAAGCATATCCTTGGATAGATAGGTCTATTTCGTCATACATTTTTCTTCAGTGTTGACCGCTGACCGTGGAATTAAAGGCAATTCGCGTTCACTAGCGATAGTTTGAATAAATGTTTCCGTTTTTATTTTTTATTTTTTCGAAACTTGATCACTTTTTGAAGTCCTAATTTTAATTTGCCTAGTTTTCCAAAAGCAATGGTTCTACAAATACACTTGTTAAAGTTTAAAAAGAATGTGTTTTTTTAGAGCGAATTATGCTAAGTTGTAGTACGCTTATATAAAGGCACTGGTGAATTTTGCAACTATTCACTACTTTTCAAAACTTTTATTTCATTTGTCAATAATCATATGTGTAGACCAGTTTTACATTATTGCCTTTCTTACAGATATCATGAGAAAACAATTCTCTTCAGTTTATTTTCATTCATTGTTACATCAATTGTATTTTGACATCATATTATTTATGGGTCCGATTTCGGCATAGTTTGTTATTTGATTATTTATGTAGGATACATTATTTAAGTTACGGGTGGAAGCGTAGAAGAAGAGCTCCTCTTAAATTTCTGTGTCATTTATACTTTTTGCAACATTAAGAAAATAAAATTAAGACATTTGAATGGAAATTGCTAATAATATTAATTCTGGAATTGATTGAATGCTGAAACAATCAAGGATCACGCATGAGATAATATTAGAATAAGATCTGCCATTGTCATCAGAATATTTTCCTGGCTTGCCAGAGCCGAGAAAGGGTTATCCGAGTCCCTTTCAGGTTAAATATTTCAATCTGCGTCATCACTCGGCTCGTCTGATCTGAAGAGAAAATGCCAGCCAACCAACTTCAATGCATAATCATATTGTTCAACACCCAGTCGAACCCAAATCGGACGGACATCACTCTTCTTGTTTCTGGCTTCTGAACTGAATATTATAAAAAAATATGATCCGATGCCAAAAACGAAATCAAGCAAAAATGTAAGTAGAGCAAAATCAGTTTTCCTGCCTTGTGATGATGCATAAAAAGGTCAACAAGCACCGAAAAAAAAAACATCCTCTCATAATAGCCAAGGCTACAAAGGGATACAATCAACGGTCGAGGCGGCTACCACGTTCCGGTCCATGCCATGCAGGAGGTATAAATATAGATGAAAAGATAACAATTTTTCAAGCGGCTCGATGTGTCCGTCCTCTTGAAACGAGTCGGACAGCAGGATTTGTTTGTGCATTGATTGATGTTGAGGATATGTTTTTCGTCACAATTCCCTGGTGTCGATTAATGTTCGTTTGAATCGAACATTGTTTTCCCTATTGTTCCACTGCGAAGTTTTGCGTGAAAACGACGATGGGCAATTTATCTCCACCGCCGTTGTTGTAAGTGTTTTGTCCCAAAGAGAAAAGACCAATTTTGATTAATGATGCACATGGCTCAGACGTCGCATTCATTATGTAATGAGGACATATTAAAGTGGGAAATTGCGATGATGGTGACATTGGGAGATAATTGCATTCGGGATACATGTACACGTAGCTAGTTCAAAAAGTGCATCTTGAGTGCAATTGACCGTTGCTCGCACAGACAGGGGCAGCTGTTTTTTTATATCGTAGTTACATTACGGTTGTGCATAAAATTATTACGACGACCATTATCGTTCGATCGATGGCTGATGGAAAAATTGGTAGACAACGGAAGTGTTGTTAAATTGGGAAAAGAACGAACCTCATAGCAACGTTGCTCCATATTGCAGCTTTAATACAGACGGAGAAATTCGAGCAGGATGACTCATCGACTGAAATCCACTTGACTTTGAGACAGGGGGATTTCGCTTCCCGCAAATGATACTGTGCAAGCAATTCGTGGTCAAACAACCGAAACTGCCAATTCAGTCACGACGTTGGATTGCTTTTCCTATGCCGGGGTACGTTAATGAGAGCATTGCGTTTCTGATTCTCCCCTTTCTGATGGGGGAGAAATGATGATGATTGAGGGTTGGAGAAACATCGGTCAGAAAGCCAGGAATTTAATTATGTTGGAAAGCAGCAGGGATTAGCAGAACCTTGATTGACAAATGAAGCCGTGATAAGAATTCAATTATGCCCTCGCAAGGAAAGGTTGATAGGAATCAAATTATGGAAGGTATAATGTGACTACACAGATAAAAAGAAACATTGAATTTTTTGCGTTTCTAATGCACATAAAGGGAATGCCAGATTTGGCAGAAAATAATGGGAATTTTATGTAAATTTAAGCCAGATCGCCTGAATTAAGCCTGTTGTATGAAAGATTGCAAAGATTGTTGTATGGCGCATCAAGGACAACAACCAATTGCGTTGTTTACGCTTCCTTTGGCTTGGAATTAAACGAGCGGAAATTTTACGCGCTTGTTATAATTAATTATGTTTGTCTGTGTAGAAATGAGAAGAAAAATTAGTATTTTCCACTCAATTCCAACTACCTTTGCTTATCTTGACAGATACGCGTATTTCGTCTACAATGTGCAGACTTCTTGGGTGTCTCGTACTAATATCTCCACTAGTCGAGTTATTTTCTAATGTCTAAACCTTCCGTTTGATTTTTTTTTTAGCCGCGATGCTATGTGCTATGAGTAAAGGGTGTCAACGAAAACATTGTATCACACGAAACATCCTCTAACTTTAGCTCTGGGATTATTTGAGGTTTTGAGCATCATTGATCGCTACCGATTTAAAGCAACAGTAACAATGCTATTGTGGCAACTCACACAGCATGACCGTAGTTTACATTATTGGAAACCAAACATTTTGTAGAACTACACTTGAGAGTCGATTTGAACCGACTTCAACTAACAATAACAACAAGGCCACTGGCAATTTGTGATGGTGGCTTACTTCATTGAGAAAACAACTTATTTTGAATCACGCCAAATAGTCGACTTTGACCGATTTAAAACAACAGTAAAGATGCTGTTGGGGTCACTGACAAACTGTGACGGTGGTTCACTTCGCTTGGGAAATAAGACGAAAACAAGTAACGCTTGAGAACTGGTTCGAACCGCTTTGAGCCAACAGTAAGGATAATATGTAGCGTTTCCAGCCGAAATGACCTACCGACCAACTTCGAGTGTCTCCGGGTTGATTGAAAATTTGTACACACGTTTCACCCACGAAAGTAAGTTTTTTCCACTGATGCAAAAAATTGTTGGACTCAAGAGTCAGTTTTAAAAATGGCTTAAGCATTGTGACACTTCAATTAATAATATGTAGCTCCAAAAACCTGTGGTTGTACAAAAAACTGTCTAAGAACAAGTTGTGCTAAGCGCCCCCCTCCCATTTTTATGCTGTTTATAGAATCGTCTTGCTGGCTAAGAGTAAGTTGTGGGAAACTATACTAAACTGCATATTTAGAAAAATTTTGTGATGCTGGAGAACCGTGAATAATTTATGAAAATGCCGTATTTTCTGCTGGAAATAAACTGCAACATCGAGACAAGTTTATTTTGGCAAATAGTTGAGGTTTTAAAAATGCTCTAAATGTTGACCTTAGAGACACTTTTTTCACTTCAAATCGCTCCACCCTGAAGTTTTCTCCAAAACTGACGTTAGAGCTTCGAGTTTTTACAATGTATTGTACACAATAACCCCGACCTTCGGTTTAGAAAGGGGTATGGGCACGTTCTGTCCAGTTGGTCGCGGCAGATTTCATGTGTGAATCGGCTGCCCCATCAACGTTCAAAAGTGCCTGAATCAAATGGATAGCTTGTAATGATCACTAGGAGATGCGATGAGGTATCATTGCCCTTATATTCCGAAATGTAGCACGTTGTAAAATGTTTCTTGTCTTCTATAACCAAACAAGATGGAATTGAGTAAACGAGTTCTCACCGGGCATGATCTCTCATATGTATCCGTCGAACCATTCTGAACGGCCGTTGTGAGAATATCGCTATGAAAGTCTCACATGCGCATAGCGTGTTACCAATCACTAATGCTTTTTTTCTGTTCAATTCCCTATCCTATGACCGCGAACAATACCAAACATCCTAAGGTCCACTCTTCAAAAGGTAGGGATAGACCCACTGAAACACCGAGACAACACAGTAAAGCACGATATAAACCCTAACCAATTTTACTTTCAGCAAAATTTTCCAACACAAGGTAAGCAATCAAAGGACCACAACAAAATATACTAAATATCCACGACCTAATATATAACGTGAAAAGGGAGGGACCATCAGGGCACCCAAGTGAAACGATTTGGATAGGGAGCATGGGACTGCCTCCTCCGTATTGTTAACATTTCGAGGAACGAGGGTGGGCTCTTCGACCCCATCTATGTATTGGGTTTATTCTGTCAATCGAGGGCTCGATTTTCTTCCCTATATTCACGGGTTTCGCGTTAGTGTCTCTGCTTACGGGCCCACCCTAACGTTTTTGGCCCTTCATACAGGAGCTTGAAGATAACAAACAATAAGAGAATCGTGATCAAATCGTTTTTCAGATTATTCCACTGCTATGGAAAGTTCCCTTGCCACAATAGATGGTAGTATCTCATCATCACAATGTATAAAGTATACAATAAGAAGCAAAATAGCAATATGTTAAACGAAAATGTTAAAAATACTTTTTGAACCATTTTACCTCATATCTTTTGAACCATTCATCCAATCGTCTGACTGTCAAAGGAAGAGTTGTAGGAAACTTTCGAAAAACTTTGTGTGGCTACTGGAGAAACGCGAATAATTTAAAAGGTCGTATTTAAAAAAATTGTTCGCGTACGATAAAATTAAATCACAAATATCTCGAGAATGGATGCTCTTACAAAGGTCATAATGAGGACCTAAAACATTTAAAAATACGTCAAAAATCAGATTATATAATCAGAATACGTTTATTCCCGCAAATATTAAAATTTTAAGAAATGCGCTGCAAGTTGATGTTCTAGAAACTGTTTTCCCTGAGATTTTTCCATACTGGATTTCCAATTTTTGCTTAAATTTGCGAAATAACTTCAAGTTTTTACATTCAAAAAATAAAAATAATCAAAATATCGTTTTTTTTTTAAACATTTAAATTTTTATGTTAATTGCCGATTTTTTTCTGATTTTTTTTCTCAGTGTGTATTGTTTCAAACCCTCCACACATAGAGTCACAACTTGTCCTTAGACAGTTTTTTTGTACAACCAAAGGTTTTCGAGCTACAGACTATTAATTAAATTGTTATTGAGTCACAAAAATCTATGTTAACGCGGAAAATGCTCAGTCTCCTAAGCCAAACGCGTATGCAAAGTTATATTCAATTAAAAAAATATCGAAAATAATTTTACACATTTCCAGGTCATTTCGGCTGGAAACGCTCTATTATGGCCACTAACAAAGTGTGATGGTGATTTATATCATTAAGAAAACAAACACTTGCGATTCCGATTCATGCCAATAGTGCTCACTCACAATGTGTGATGGCTCCATATAAGATGTTCTGAGTCTGGCAAGACAAGTTTAGATCAAATGATCCACTAGATCAACCATGACTTGGCTACTGTCATTAGCAAAGCAGCATACCCAAGCAGACTCAAAGAAGCTAAACGAATGGAATATAGTCCAATTTCCTCAATATAAGATGTTCTAAGTTTTCCAAATTGTGCTGGAGTTTAGATAGTTCGTTGCCATTAGTGCAGCGAAGACTAATGTACTGCTCTAACATTGGATAATGTCTTCGCTGGTTTATAGTACCAGTGCGCATCGTTTTTGACACATTTTCATCTATATTTGTTGTTTCAGGTACTCCAGGTCTTTGTGGAGTTCAAGTGATAAACAGCTATGATATAGTTATTATGGAAGAATCATACTCAAACAGACTCACGAAGGCTGTGTGCATAAAATGCAATCTATTTTTCTAAATATCAGATATCCTATGTTTTCCAAATCATCCTGGAGTTCAGATCAAATGATCTACTAGATCACCAATATGACCCATTGGCTTAAGGAACGCAGAATACCCCCAAGAGACTATACGAATAGAATATAGTCCATTTCCCTCCAGATAAGATGTTCTAGGTCCTCCAAATTATGCTGAAGTTAAGATAGTTCGTTTCCATTAGATCAACCAAGACCAATATAATGCCACTAACATCGCTAACATACACAAAATGTGCAAACAACACACTGCAAGAAGACATTATTTGCAAGAACATTTCTGAAGCATATGAATTAGAAATAGGGGTTGAATTATGGACCATCGAAAACACTATAAAAGCGATATAATGATACTCCCCAAAACACACTGTACGCTAGGGACGACGGATGTTAACTGTTGGAAATGTCATAAATTCAGCTATTAAAGTTATACGAAGTCATAAATATTGCCTTTGCCAATGGCCGCACATAACTTTCAGCAACAGAGTCGAGAAATCAGGTCCCGTCAGTAACATTGCACAGCGGTTCAGTAAGCTACTTTAGGCGGACATGTGGTTTTCAATGGAAATTTGTGGTATTAGAGCTTTAGTTACTTCTGAGAACTTGTTGCAAACTAATTGTACTATAATTTGTATGAAATAATTTTTTTCTTGCATTAAACGCAAGAGTGGCGTATACTCTAACTTTTTTATGAGCCGATATCGTGAGATGATATGTTCGGCAAAGTTGTAGAAATTGTTATTATAAAAAAACTTTGTAGAACATTTTTTTTGTCAAGCTTCAAAGCCTACTGCGATAATTTCGAATTTTAGTATATAATCGTTTTTCGACTAAAAGTCATCCATTTTTATTTTTTTACCAGCTTGCTATGTTCTTCAAAGTTGTTTGTTTAGACATTTGCTACAATTTTGCTGAATTCACCATAGTTGCATTTCTTCTTGTTTTCATTTTATAGTAAACTTTCAGTTGAATTTACGCCATACTATAGGCCTTACAACATGAAATGGAGCACCTGAAAAAAAATATGGCATACCATGACTTGACTCAACACACCTTAGAGTACGTTTAAGGAGAATTTGGGAGAGATGATATTTTTCTATCTTTTTTAAAGCTACTTTCTGTAACATACAGTTTTCAATAAAAACATACATCAAGAGCTCAAATAGAATCAAAACACACAGAAATCATGGCTATCTTTGTTCAGTATATGACAATTACCACGAGTTTTCATAGAAAAACGCTTAATACGAGAATAGTGGGGGAAAACTCTCCTTTTTGCTGAACAATCGGGAATTGGGGCAAAATAAGCCCTACATCTCAACTCACAGTTGCGTGCGGTGGCTGATTTTGGCACCAATGAATTTGTGAGAGTTTTTCCATTAAGAATCAGTCATTTCTTAATTTTTCAATTCCTTCAAGAATTTTTTCAATTCCTTCAATTCTTTGTGGGTTTGGGGCAATTTTTGACCACTGTGCAATGAGCTGAGCCCACCCTCTACTAAAAAATAATTTGAAATGGGTAGTTGGCATTCCCACTCTCTCCATCCAGTCTGTTTCATTCGGGTGCCCTCGTGGTCCCTCCCATTCACCAGTATTAGCATGAAATAGTCATAGTCAATGATGTATGTATTTATACACTAGAAAAATACTACAAGAATACGGTTCTATTATACAATTGTCTTTAATTAGATTATCCTAAAATGCAAGAAAAGTTGTTTATCGCTTCCTGAATAGTTCTGGTATAGCCTGAAAGATCTAGAAAGTCATTTCTCTATACTCAGAAAAAAACTTTAATTATACTTAATTGTAACTTTCGATTGTAATAATTCTGTTGAATATTTAGTTTTGACACAGGTGAACAGGTATGGCATCTTGAACATTTTATAGAATCAAACATTGGTGTGCGAACACTACTGCCACCTTTTGAGTATAGTATAACATTTGATGAACTGAACAGACTTTATCTGCGCGTAATCGCTAAACAAAGAGTAAAAGAACATTCGTTACACAAGTGGCATGAGTACCACTAGATGGTTGGTTGGAGAAAAGCGCAGCATATTTATTGAAAAAATGTTTAGCACCTGTCATGGGGCACAAACGAATTATGATAGATTTTTAGTTATTTGTATAGTCTACAAAAGTTTGAATCTCACGCGCGTTAGCAGATATAAATAAGTGTTTTGTATTTTTTTAAACAAATTGAAAGCCTATGCTGTTTGAGGAACTCTTTGGACCAGTAGTGAGTCGTCTGGTTGAACGTCAGAAAAGTCTTGAAAATGCTTGTTGCCTAGAGTTTTTTTGAAATTTTGTTGCGGGATTTTAATTACTAACAATGTCCTGGAGTTTATTAGTCTATTTGATCACTAGGCTCTGCTGACGACAATGTGAAGTAAAAATCAACGGCTTTTTTGAACTTATCCCTTTACTGTATAGTGATGGAATGTAATCAAGGAGTTTGTATCTGCAAATCTTATCTGATCGTTTTAGCTTTGGTCTGCTTAAATTTAAGTTCAATATCAAATTATATTAAAGATAAATCGTCGAGCTCGAACCTTTGCGGGAGTCTGTGCTGAGACCATCATCATCATATGATAAATTTCATAATAATAATAATAATTCCATCATAAAATGATAACTGGAATGAACTCACCAAGCTCGAATTTTCGATGAAGTTTGAAAATCTTGGGAGGATAAAATTGTTGAGTACTTTTGAGCTTTGAGTGCATCAGTTTCAATTTTTCTCTGGTTGGTTGATGTTTGAGATAAGACAAGTCTGTTTCATTAGGAATATCATATGAACCTTACTGGGGCCTCTGAGTACATTATTCTTAGCAATTTAAGCAAACCAGTCGGAGGATAAGAATTCAGAGGGTATCATAATCAGGAATAAACTAATCTCATTCCGCTCACTTGTGAGAGTGCATTGCTAGGAGAATGCAGACATGGAGTTGTACTTGCTTACAGAATCTGTTTGCAATTTTACTATCATTATCCACAATTATTTTGGGTATCACAAATCACTTAAATAATACAGTTTGACTCAACATATAGCCAGTAGCAGCCAGATGCGAAATAAAGATTTGACGATGCTAACAGAACAGTCTTTTAGTTTCTCAGTAAAACGGGACTGATATGAGAATCGCAAAAAAAAACACAGAAGTGAGATACTACACAAAATCGTAGAGAACTCAACTGCAGTCAAATTACTTCAAAAACTTGGATTTAAAAATTTCAATAATGTATTATTATAGGAAATATACAAAGAAGGCGTCAACGTGAATATGTGAAACAAAATTTTTTGGATTAATAGCGATCTGTTTGTTCACAACAACATTCTCGGCCGTATCACTGTTTGTCAACCAGCTAGGAGATTAGTGCATGCTGAAAATCGGCTATTACTTTTTTTGATATGAAGATTTGTGAAGAAATTGAACATAAGATGCTTGAAGCGCTCACAGAAGAGATACATCTAGCCAATTATTCAAAAGAGGCGGTATGTAAATTATTCAAAAGAGAAGTATGTAAATCGCAGACGAAATAGGCCTATCTGTCAAAGGATAAGCTTTCTATAGACGGATTTCACGCCAACCCGTGTTCGTGGTTGGTAGCACCCTCTCAGAATCCAATGAAACTTTGTGAGTGTATAGACTATGTCTTTTCAAGCAACTTGTAATTGTAATGTAAAATTTATGTAGACTACCATTTGAAAAGGGCTTTAGTTCTTTGGTCGATTTTTTTTTTAAATCAACATAACTCAAAAAGGACAAGACTTACAAAAAAGTGATGTATGGGTGACTTTTAGAAAATCGTCTTAACTTTTATGAAAAAAATTGTAAAATCGATTCTTACACGCTAAAAAAAATATTTTAAAATTTAAAGTCAATTTGCAAAAAATGGCTATCTTAGAATTGGACGATTTTTTTCTTAATAAAGGCAATATAATTGTCTAAAAGTTCGCCATACATTGCAAGATGGGTACTTATAAGGAAAAAAAGTTTTTCTTACAACAACTTTTTCATGTCCTATTTTTACCGTGTATCGCGCCAACTCGTCTTATAATTTGGTCCTAACAACCTCACAGAAGCCAATTAAATTTAATTATAATGACAATTTGGATTTTTTAAGGGTCTTTGAATGTTTGAAAAATCAAGGCTACCATTTGGAAAGGGCTTATTTTTAAATTATTATTTTTTTTAAACTTTAGTGATAATATAATTACATCAGGTGGTTGATCCTGTTTATTACCAAAAACTTTTAACACCATTCAATAATTAACTCTGACAAATTTTTATTATTTCCTACCTGTTGCCTGTGGTACAGTATATTTTATCACTTAAGTGATCTTAAGTATAGTTTCTAATTTCTAATTTTTTTAAATGTAATGAAGTGATGTGTTAATTTAAATTTTCCAATTATTAACAATTGTTCTACTGAAACGCTCGTAAAAGTTTTTTTTTAGTTATTTAAAAAAAAGTCAAGTTATAAAAATAGCCATTTGCCGGCTTTTAAAATTTCTCTAGCAATACCAATGAACCCATGATTTTGTCTTTCTTTCAGTCATTAATTTCCCCGTTTTTACCGTCCTTGAACGTTTTGATCACATGAGATACGGTTGAATGTGCGATTCCGAGCTGTTTTCCGATCCATCGATGAGCAGCGTTTGGGTTTTACGAAGCGAGTCCACTGGAATCACTCGACCGATTTACAGAAACTCATTACACAATTGACAAAACACAATGAAAACATTCCAGTTATAATTTCAATAATTTTACCCACACGCTAAAAAGTTACCGAACTGGTTGCGTGACGTCCAAGTTATCATCGAATACTGATCTTTAACCATCTCCACGTTAGGATAAGAAAGTGAAAATAAAGCGATTTTCGTAGTTTTTTTTTTTTTTTTATAAATTCATTTATTTGTACAGGCTCAATCGAATCAACTTTACAGAGCCAAGTTTTCATGTTTATATACATCAGTTATTTTAGAACCGACTACTCGCGGTCGTCTCGAGGTTAATAGGAATTACAATTTTATGGATGGGAAAATTGCGGTGGAAATGTTGAAGCATAAGGAACAATGGTTGTCTTATATCTAGAAGTTCAAATTACAATTTTTTAATTGACCGTTTTCAAAAAAAAAAAAAAATCACTCACTCACACACACAACCACAATCACACACTGACGCACGCATTCCTCAAAAATTTAACCTGAACGAGTATTTTCGTAACATAATGAGGACACATTTATCGAGTTGGTCCCAACTATGCACCAATTTATCGGTAAATCATGCACCTTTTTTCCGACAAATTAAAATAGGATCATTCTTTCCATTTAGCAATCCACGACACGAAGCTTCTTAGTCTTCTTACAGACAGTGCCCATCTCAACAAGTCTCCCATAAATTGCAATTTATGTTTTCGTCCTTCCTATCGCTAACGAGCCCAGAAAAATTTGAGAACAAAGAACCGGATATGCAAAAATTGCCACAAGGAATTATAATTATAACACAGCATCAGCTGCTTGCGTTGTCCGTCTCAAACAAAAACAACGAAGGACCTCTGAAAAGTACGAGAGACAATTGCATCGAAATTGCACCCATCAATTGGATAGACATCATCTGTTCGTGAAAAGAAAACCCCGAGAGCATAAATACCGAAAAAGACCCTTCTTCCTCAATTCCTTCCAGATCCGCTGGGTGTAGGAAGCGGTTTACCGGCATACCGAACAGGAAGGAAAGTCAAGTTCCTTGCGCTCCAACGGTGGCTGCTGGGGGAAACTCGCCTGGCTTTGAACGTCTTTGAGGCATAGAAAAATGCTTCGCAGCACTCTTCTTTTCCGCTCTCTTGAGAATGGCTTTGATCCTGAATACGCACAGCTCACACATAATTGTTGCCGAGCAAGAAAAGCCGAATGTTGTCAACCTTAAAGCAGCAGAGGAGTACAATGGCACTTGAAGTCGGTGCCACTCCTTCTCAAAGGTTGTGCGTGTTTTGAGTAAATTTTTAGGACACTTGACGATACGTACGATAGGTATGATTTTGATTAAAAATATTCTGAAGTGTATTTCGATCGCAATATTTGATCACTTTTTTTCACTTTATTTTAAAAGAGTCATCCCCTTACCACAATTTATTCAGACAGTTGCTTATTGATTTTTTTTTAAATCTAAAATACTAACCACCCAACTCGCCCTTCGTGACGTTGTCGGCAGCTGATAAAATTTCCTAAAATATGTAAATAGACCTTTCCACCGCCGTCGAAGTCACACAGGCAGCATCATCGACCAGTCTCGATTTAGATCAAATAGAGAGCGAAAAAAATAAATATAAATATTCAAATTCCCAAATCAAACAGAGGGAATCCTGGTCGGGGAAAAACAGAGCTGTCACACCATTCCGTACAGCACTTTTTGTTTCTCTCTCTCTCTAAACTACCACTCCTCATCTCCGATGTCCTTTAGCTGGATGATGTTTGTTCGATTTGAATCGTTGAAACTCAATTGACATTAGACAGAAAAAACAAAGCACCAAGGCAAACCACAAAAACTATCCATATCCACTGGAATACCGTTGACGCAACATATGTCCTGCTCTTAGTAAAAAAACGCGAGTTTTTATGCCATTATTGAAACAGTGCATAAATTAATAGTAATTTAAGCACTTTTTTCTGACTATGATCCTGTGGGTCTCATCACTTGCGATGAAGAGTTCGATGTCGTCACCCCTCAAAGTTCTCGAACAGTCATCGGTGCCTTACAGGGGTGGATAAGTTTCCCGACGGAAGGCATCGATACGGTGCTTGAGCACCGGCCTGAAGAAAACTGAAATTAAATTGCGGTTAAATTGCTTACAATTTCGATAATGTAAGGAACATTTATTCGGGAAGGGCGATAGCATCAGACGAAAGGGTACAAATGCGTCACTTCCTTAACGCTGCGGTTGGAAGTGACAGCATGGAATGTGTCCGTTTTTTGGGCGATCCAGAACTAATTGTTTTCCAAATCGGTTCTAATAGCCTGTTTGCACCGTGAAAATGAATCGTTAACATAACACAACCTCAACGCGATCATTTCCGCGAGTTTTCTATCAAAAGTAAAACTCTAGATTGAAGTTTACTTAGATTCCAGTCAATTGTAATTCGCCAAAAACTATCCTCTCTCTCTGGATACTCAGGATATAGTGTTTTAACCCGTTTCGAAAGCTAACGGATCAAGCTGCAGTGGAAGCTGATTTAGTCATTTGGAACGCAAGGAGAAACAAAATGAAAATTGGCAACGAAAATGAAGAAGTTGTGGATCGAGATGAGCTTGAACACGTGTTTCACAATTGGAATGGTCTCACCAAATTTTACTGTGCGATGATGTTTATCTTCGTTAAGATATACGTGATCGGGTTCGTGACTTTAATAATAAAACGGAGGTTTTAGGATAAAAAAAAGTATTTTCAACATAAAGGGTGTTCCGATAAAAATTTGGTCAAACAGTAATGTGTGTGTTGATCAAAGTTTTTATTAAAAAGTCAAATTCTTTCTCTTTTTTAACTTCAGTTAATACAGAATACAGGAGAAATGTTCAGTTAAGCTTCCTTTCTACCGAATGCGAATTGCCGGGTCTTTCGTTTAACACCTGCCATAAGATTTTGTACAGTCTCCTTGTCCACTTCATTCGCCGCAGAACGCCAGTTTGCCTTGAACTGTTTCTCGCTCACAACAGCTTTTTTGAGTCTTCTTAAGGTTCCACCGGCGTGTTGGAGGTTCGATGGGCCCACGTGAGTTGTTTCAGGACTTGAATGGCAGGAGCTCTGGCGTGCCAAAATACAATGGAAAAATTGTGTCGCTTCAGGAAAGGCAGTATACGTTTTTCTAGGCACTCGCTCAGATAAATTTCCTGGTTGACGGTTCCGGTCGCCATGTAAACGTTGCTCTTCAAGCCACAGGTACAGATGGCCTGCCACACCAGACATTTCTTCGCGAACTTTGACAGTTTAATGTGCTTGAAAATATCTGCCCCCTTTCCCCGTCCGGTTGCCGTATAAAATTCCTGTTCAGGAAACTGTTTAAAGTCTGCCATGACGTAAGTTTCATCGTCCTGTACTACGCAATCAAATTTCGTCAACATCGTCGCGTACAACTTTCGCGATCGTGCTTTGGCCGACGTGTTTTGTTTATCGTCGCAATTTGGAGTCAACCCTTTCTTTTTAAGTCAACAGTTCAGCTCGTTTTTTAACTCTATCCACGGTTGAAGGCGCCACTCCCAGCTTCTTAGCGACATCTCGGACGGAGAGGTTGCGGTTCCGCTCAAAACAGCGGGCAACTCTTTTCGTCGTCACTGTGTCCGGCTTTCGATCCCCTACCCCCCCGATCCAGCTTTCCTGGCTGTCGACAAACGTTCACCGAACACTTTTAATACGTTGGTAACATACGTTGATTTAGCCACTTTCAACAATTTCACCAACTTGGCATAAGATTAGTTTGGATTTTCGCCATGCAGGTGCAAAATTTTGATGCGTTGCTTCTCTTCCTTCGACGACATTTTGATAACTGAAGAGCTAATCTCAAAATCAAAATAAAGGCATGATGCTACACGCACACCTCTTCAAAAAAAGGGGTGAGCAAATTTTTTGAATGCACGATGAAAGGAAATGCGTCAAGTTTATGTCGACCAAATTTTTATCGAAACACCCTTTACTATCCGTTGAGTTCTATACACTTTGTCGAACAATTCTTAATTTTTTCTCTATCCTTTTCGCAAAACGTTCGCAAACGAGTTTTATAGAGGTCATTCAAGTAACTGTGAGATGATTTCATCGTTGCCAAATCTCTTTCATTTTCAAGTCATTTCTTCAGAATTTTTTTATGTAACAAGAAATAGAAATTCGGAACTAAATCCGGACGGATTAGCGAGCGATGCGTAGCCTCATTCATGGACTTTTACTATGGAAACTTCATATTGTTCTTTTGGAAAAAAAAACCTTGTTTATGGTCAAATGTTTTTTTTTTCAAATCCCGGTTTCCAATTATTAAATGTTTACCCCTTTTGAAGGTAATCAATTAGGATTATACCACGTGCATCGGTTGACATAACTGTATTGGATGAAAAGCCCACATTTTAAATACAGTTTGGTCGTTAGTGTGTTGTGGTGGATCCACATTTCATCCACGGTTACAAAACGGCGCAAAAGCTCATCCATATTGCGGTTGTTCAACGCTAAACACCTCTTCCAAAACTATCACACGCTTGGGCTTGTGTTCAGAAAGCTTTCTCATACCTAAGTGATCCTTGAGAATTGACCGCACTTAGCCATCTGAGACGCCTATGGTTTTCACAATCTCTTTTACTTTCAGTCTCCGATCTGCCAACGATTTTCTTGAATTTTCGTAATTCTTTCGCACGCAGAGTCCTCCACTGGGCTTGTAGGGCCATAACGAAATTCAGTAAACCACTTCTTTACCATTTGAAATTGATGTTGCAGAGGTTCCATGATATTTGTCAAGGTTAGCCTTGGTTTAAGAGATGGTGTGATGGCGAGAAATTCAAATAGACACGTGACCCACCCTCGTATGAAACAAGATAAGACCTTTGATACAAGTTTTGAGCTGCTTTGATGCTTTTACTCGAAACAGTAATCAGAATTAGCAAATTACGAAAAATCGGAGCTAAATTTAATAATTTGAAGAGAATAATCACAAAAAAATCTTTTCATAATTCCCATAAAAAAGTTGAACTTTTTTATACATCACGAATAATCAACCTACGTTTAATTTCAAGCCAAAGGAGGCGTAAACAATGAAATTGTTTGCAATCTTTCATGAGCCATACAACAATGTTTGCAATCTTTCATACAAGAGGCTAGATTCAGTTGTTATCCGGCTTACATTTACATGTCCTTTATTAGATAACGCCTTAGATAACGCAGAAAATTCAATGTTTCTTTTTACCTGTGTACAAATTGACGTAGTACTGAAATCAATACTCAAGTTTTCAGTGACTTCAGCTTTTGGCGTCGTAAAGATTGTGCTCGAAAAAAATGTAACTCTTTCTTTTGCGAACAACTTTTTATTCCATGGGTAGAAATGAATGAAAGTTTGGGCAAAACTAGTTTAGGGTGTGCAAAATCTGTCCAGTGGCTATTGAGATGGCAAGCAAGAATTGCGTCGACAAAAAATGAATTGACGCGGTCGTGGAAAATTCAGGCCAGTCCCACAGGTGGATCGCGAACAGTTGAGAATTGATATTTCGACCGTATCCCGTGTGGTAAAATCGTTCAAAGAGACCCAGACGACCCAGCAGCAAGCTAGCAGCGGACGAAAAGCGAAGACGACCGACCCCGTATATAGGGATGCGCAATCCGAACCATTCGATTCGGGAGGTGGCCAAGAAGGTCAATTCCTCCATTTGGTTTGTCCAGCAGACAAACATGTCTTCAAGGTAAGGATGCGCCTAACCGAACCGAAAAATAGAATCCGTGTAGTTGTGAGAATAGAGTGTACTTGCAGCCTAGGAGAGGAGGTTGAATAAACGAACTTTGCAAAAACATAGCAAAACATCTGTTTATTTATTCCTTGAGAGTTTCAAAAATATCAAACCTCAAATGAATTTTTGGTGATCATTTTTGTCTGCAGTATTTTGTTCGAGTACAATCTATACATTGAACTATAAATTCAATTGAAAATATTGTTTCACTAAGAGAATCGATCAACAAAGATGTTCCCTTTTTTATAAACCTTTGCAAAAAAAATGGTATGTAAATGCTACATAATAACTTAGCATGTATTATCTCAAGCAAATATGGGTCATTATTCATAATTAATTAACCTACCAGACCCAACAAATTGAACCTTTTGTATATTAAAATCGAAGATTCGTTTTCACGGAGCCCTTTCGGTTGAGTTAAAATAACTTCCTAACTGAGCTAACCGCGGCAACCGTGTACTTTCGTTTCCTAGTTGCACGGTAGCGCCTCCGGATGTCAGTTTTCAAACTACACTTTTCAACATTTTTAGATCGCATTCAAACAAGGCAGAGACAGCACTCACGATAAAATCTACTTGAAATTCGTTTGAATTAAATGCAAAAAAATATAATTTACTCTTAGTGGTATAAATTTAAATTTTTCTCTCTGTTCGGAGCAAAAATTTTGAGCATGTGTAAAAAGGGAGGAAGTATAATTCAATCGATCAGTGCCTCCTTGAATCGAAAAATTCTTGCGGTAAGCTCCAACTCGGATCATCTTTAATACACTCTTAGATATTTTTAATGTTTTCCACGCATAGAAGTAGTGCTCCAACCTATGTATTTGTATCCATTTGGTTGATCGATGAGAATATGGAAAAGAAGAATTACTGGATTTCTGAAAGTCGTCTTATCAAAATTCTTAGGAATGCTCTGGCGATAGTACGAACGTTCTTTCGAAGACTTGTATATTTTTTTCAAAGAGCTAATAGTTTTTTTAATAGCCTTGAGCTTATGATATATCTTAAAGGTTTTACGGAATCAAATCGCACCCCTTTTAAATTGTTGTTACTTTTCACCTGTTGGGTATTTTCTATTGATATTTTGGGTGGAATTAGTTGTGTAAGTTTCACTAGCAGATGTGCAGTCGTTGCAAAGATGGAGTCGGAAGAACAGCAGCGGCGCAAAGAAATTTTGCGCACGTACCTCGAAAATCCGGATCCATTTCATCGTGCCATCAGCAGGAAGCTGGAAATGGTACCACGAACGTTTGACCATCGATCGGACAGAAAAAAGTGGCAAAAATGGATCTCCGTATAGTGTTAAGGATCACAAGCAAGTAGTTCAAGCTTTCAAAAGAAATCCCCACAGTTCAGTTCAAGATGAAACAACGAAGAAACTGAATCTAACAGGACTTTCGTGCGAAAAAACGTGAATGACTACGTACAAAGTCCAAAGGCGCCTAAATGCGATGAACGGCAGAATACGGTAGGTAAAACACGTGCACGGAAGCTCTACGCCCAGATGTTGAGAAGTATGTAAAAGCAGACTTCCGACAGGTTCCGGGGATCCAGTTTTTCACTGCTTATCAACAATTCGATGACCCTGAGCACGTTAGAAAGCAGGGGGGTCTGAGATTCTCAAAAATGAGTCTACTTTTGTTTACTTTTAGAATCCATCGCTAGATCTAAACCCCATTTCTTGATAAACCATTTCTCTAACAACTCTCTCTTATGAGCAATAAATGTAGTTGGAATTATACGGAAATTACTATCTTTCTTCTCATTTTATAGTTACAGGTATTCCACTTAACAGCTCACACTCTCCAGGATTCAACAATAATAGTGTTTAAATGTTCGTAAATAAATTGCATTCGTTGTATTCACCCTGTTTCAATTGATTTTGCATGAACGTGCCATTACTCGTAGGAAGGATAATCACATAGAAGCGTGTACCAAGTAAATCGAAATAGGTGAATCTTCATAACCGATCCAGTTATCTGTGAGCATCGAAAGTTTGTGAGTGTCGAAAATCTGTCATTGATTTTTTGTAAAGCATTTACTCCTTCAACCTTAAGAAACATGCATGCATTTGCTCAAGCAGAGCTTTAGCTTTTATTTTACCCAGCCTTTCAGTTACTTTTATCAGCCGTGTTTTCGATGCGCCATCTAGCTGTCGACCAGCAAAAGCTTGTAGCTTTCAAAGCACACATTTGAGGTTCACACAGAGCTAAAAAGCTGCCGACGAAAGAACCGTTCGAAAACGATAAAAGTTCGTACGCCGAACCAGCTGATTGGGTCTATAAAATTTTCTACACACAAGCACCACATCTACCGAACTGACACACATACAACAAAGTAACCTTTTTTAGATTACAAGAGAGGTTGTAAAATAATAATGCTGCAAGAAATGGGAAGACCACGACCACAACAACAAGTGTAAGTGATGGAAAGCGAAAATATAACCGAAGAAAGAGAAGCAAGGAAATCATGTTGGTGGAAAATATTGTTCGAATAAAACGATGCTAAATGGCCAACCCCCAATAAATTCCGGCTTAGTCAAACGATGACGGATGGATCGAGCGGAACGTGAAGCATGATGGTACACGGTTCGAATTCAACGTTTATCGAGAAGAGAATTTCGACAGTGAGGAATTGGAGGGGTGGGGGGGGGGAGCTGTTCATCGACGGAAGATAATAAACTTTTTCTTTTACTCGTTTTTGATAGCACCAAACCACGCACGCTTTGAATTCTAATAAAACGAAGCGAGATTTGTGCGTTTCGCGGAACGACGGAAGAAGGTTCGCCTAGGCCGGTTTTTGTAAGGCTGTTGTGTATCAACTAAGCGGACTGCGGGGTGGGGAGAGCGGGGTTGGACGGAGAGGCATCATCGAAGCGATTAATGGGCTAACTAACAGCATATTTGGGCTGGTTTTACGATTTTCCTGCTTTTGGTTTATGGTTTTCGGAGTAGCGAGTGAGTTAGCTGTTGGAGGAAAGTGGATGTCTTAGGTAAGAGAGGTAATTTTTGCAAATATAATGCTGCTAAGGGGGGTGATAACAATATTTCACTTTAATTGGAAATGGAGTCGATGAAAAGCTTGGCAGATTAGGATCGAAAATGCGGAAATAAGAATTCACTGCTATTGTTGATTAGACTATTTAGATGCGAAGGGATACTGCTTTTGGGGAATCGTTGAAAGTTTGTTAACACTTTCACGATAAAATTTAAATTCTAGCTTCCTATCTTCTTCTTCTTATTTAGCATTTCAAGCTTATTACTTTCACAATTTGCTTATAGCTTGCTCGCAACTTAGAGTTCTAAATGCACTCCCACAGTTATTGAGAGCTTTCGATGCCAGGTACAATTTTTGCATTAGTATTGTGTGGCAAGTACAATCATACCCTATGCCCAGGGAGTCGAGAAATTTTCCTTAACGAAAAATTGCTAGACCAGACCGGGAATCGAACCCAGTCATCTCCAGCATGGTGTTGCTTTGTAGCCGCGCCTTCACTGACTGTGCTAAGGGAGGACCCACAATAGCTTCAATCTGCAAGTATTGTGGAAATTAGGATTGTGAACAAACGCAGTAAATCAGTTTTTCTAGGAAGAAGCTAGAAAAGTTCAAAATAATTGAGTTCATTAAAAGCTGAATAAGCAATGTTTTAGCTTAAGTTGGTAACTATAAGAGACCTGACTTTAAATGATAAGTACTGGCGCTCCTTAAAAAAGTTGTTCAGAATGTCAAGAGCTGGCGGTAAAGGGGAAGGTGGATAGTATGATTATGAATTCAGTCACTACGTGGCGCAAAGGGCATTTAGAAGAGAGTTTTTTTTTACGAGTTTATGTCGTGATCCTGACCACCTAAAAAGTTCGAACTTAGTAAAGTTGTGCATAAGGTTATGGACTTTCGTATAACTATGGCTTTGAATTTGATCACTACGTGGCGCTAGTGAGCATGCAAAACAGAACATTTTAAAATGATTTTATATCGTGATTCCCACCACCTAGAAAGCTCGAAGATTGTTCGAGCAAAGAAGCAAAGTTGTTCAGGAGGTTAAGGGCTTCCGGAAGGTGAAGAATATGGTTCGAAATTCGGACGTGGCGCTCATTTTTGAAAGATTTTTTACAGTAATTCGACCACGTACAATGTTCGGACATTCAACAAAATTGTTTGGAAATATAAGGCTAACCGGAAGGTACACAGTTTGGTTCGGAAGTACTTTACTTCGCAACGCTAGGTTTGTGGCTACTCCAAAAGGCAGAAGAGTAAACGAGAAAAACATCGATTCGATTCAGAAGAAATTGGAAACTTCTTCAAAACGATATCTTACTTTCATTTTTATTCAACTATTAAGAAGAGAATTTTCCAACATATATCTCAAATCATCAACAACAAGTGTTGTAGGAAAATTAAAATACTTTTATACCAACTTAATACAAATTTTGGATTCCTCGAAATACCCGCCCGCCGTTGGTTTTTATGACAGCTTTACAAATTCTTGGCACCCCTTTAATGAATCCTAGAGGGTTTGAGCTGTTTAGTGGAATACCTGTAACTAGAAATTAGAAGAAAAATTAGTATTTTCCATTTAATTTCAACTACCTTTGCTTATATTGACAGATATGCGTATTTCGTCTACAATGTGCAGACTTCTTCAGTGTCCCGTACTAATAACTCGACCCCTTTAATATTTTTTTTTCTCAAGATATCATGCGTGATATCCTTCCAACAAGTTTGTTAGCTTTCCTACATGAATTTTTGTGGAATATCAAACAACGGTTGTTTGTGTTTCAAGTCTTTCAAGAACGGCACAGTTTTTAGGAATGTTTTGAATCGTTATCGTTGTTGGAGGGAAAAACCCTTTCCAGTCAATCAATTGGGAACAGTTGTTGGGAAATGAAACTACTCGTGTAGCAGCTCGTTTGATTCAGCTCAAACTGGAAAAAAGGTTTATTTAGTTTAGGGAAAATAGTTTAGGGAAAGAGTATATAAGGTTAATTTAGGAAAATAGTATAATTACAGTTTTAGTTTCTTCTTCGACCGCGACAATATGTGCTCGGATTCGAGTTCGGCTATTGGTTGCTACTGCCTACGCTTTATCTATAAAGTAAGGTCTGTAAATACACTGTTTCAACTATCAAATGGTTCCACTTACATCGCTTATCAAATTCAAATGGAAAATTCAATTTGACACCTATAAACTATTAATTTTAATTTAACTATTTCAACATTCTCTGCACGCGGGTAAAATTAACTTTCGTTTTACTTTTTCCAAAACGACTGCACGGGTTCTCTGTCTGGGTAATGCGCAAAACTGTCAAACGTCACTCAGGCACAAGGTGCTCCGCTGCAGGTGCTACGGTCGCAGAGCATTCGGTCATAGGGAGTTCGGTGTTTATGCCCAGTGGTTTCAACAACAGTATACAAGAATTTCTAAATAACGTCCCTATTTAAGTACGCACTTCAAGTCTTCAAGTTCTTGTGAATGAACCCCAAACACTCCATCATGTTTTACGGTTGGAACGAGACACACAGGGTTTATTTACTCACCATGGAGACAGCAGAGCGGACAAACATTCTCCGCTTAGAACCGAATAGGTCAACCACTGGTTTATATTCCAGCTTTCGTGATCTTTTGCCCATTGAGCCATGTTATTTGGTTTGCTTCACGGAGCCGAGCTTTTTTTGCAGTGACAATACAATTTCACGCCGTAAATATAAGAGTTAGAGCAATGCATTGTTGTACTAAGTTACAGGATCCATCAAGCGATAAAGGTTCTTGATACACCACTTCTGAACCACTTTTCTGTAGGTTTGAACCTAGGTGATCTGGATCACTATATAAACTCGTTCATGTTGTGACGGAATTCCTACAATACTCTTCACCTTCAGGAAAACACATTTTGACATTCTGAACAACTTTACTGAAAGCTCGGACTTTCTATGTGGTCGGGATCACGATATAAACTCCTAAAAAATTTCTCTTTTTAAAATGCCACTAGTGAGAGTGTTTCGAGCCATTCGCGTTACCTTCCGGAAGCCATTAGCAATCTGAAATGCTTTGCTTTAGATTTGAATTATTTAGGTGGTCGGGATCATGATATTATGTTTAAAAATGTTCTCGTTTACAAGCGCAATACCGCGATCTAGTGACAGAAAACGTAATCAATCTCTCTACCATCCAGAAGCCTTTGAGCATATGAAGAACATTGCTGAAGATTCAGAGAGAATTCTGAGCTTTTCGAGAGTCCTCGACCTTCTGAACAACTTTTCTGAAGGGTCGAAGGTGGTCGAAATCACGATATAAACCAATTGAAAAACGCTCTCCTTCACCTTCCTCTCCAAGCCCACTAGCGCCACGCATTGACCGATTTCGGAAGCATACTTCCCAGCTTCTGAAACTTCTTGAACTTCTGAACAATTTACATGAACAAGTAATATGAATTGACAGGTATATTTAGAAGCAGATCTCCAGATGCAACCTCTGCATTTCTGGATTTTCCTAAGATTTCATGGTCGAATTTGGGTTTGTGTCATTACGCAAAGGATGTATTGTAATAGGATAGGGAAAACCATGTCAATTTCCTGCAATGGCAGACAATATAGTACTACTATGAAGAAGATGTTGCTTCATCCTAAAACAGTCTAACACTTGAAGAGTTATGAAGAAAACATGGCAAATATGAAGAAAATATGGCAAAAAATAACGAAGATTTGCACAAAACCTAAAACATTCTAAACTTCACATACTCGTTTCAATACTCTGAACTGTGTATGCTCTGATTTACTGAGCTTGAGTTTCTACTCCGTTATTGCCAGATCAGCTGTGTTTACACACAAACAACAGATGATTTTTTTCATTAGTGACATGTTAAACCAAAATGGTGCACTCGTGACTTACGAAACTTTCTCATACATAAGCATCTTCATCATATTAACCTCGAGACGGAAGCGAGTCACCGGTTCTATCCTCCTAACTTTAGTTCTAGGATAACTGATGTACATCAACATGAAAACTTGGCTCTGTAAAGTTGATTCGATTGAGCTTGCACAAATAAATGAATTTATAAGGGCCTGTTGATAAACCAAGTACCAAGTTCCCCCGTAGACTTTTCTCCATTCATTTTTAAAAATTTTGTATGGAGCGTACACTTTGGTTGAAAACACCCCCCCTCCCCACAGAAATGTCTACGTAGTTTTTTAAAAATCCCTAAGAAAAAGAACATCTTCATATACATCCCTCCACTCCTCTTTATTTCTTCCTTTTTCAGCTTTTAATTCTTCAACTTGTCTTTTACAACTTTTCTTCTTAAGCTTCTCTACTTCCCCTTCCGTTCCTCCGTTGGTTTGCTATAACTTTTCCTTCGTTATCTTTATTTTCTCTTCTCTTCGAAGTAGAAAAGCGGAAGACTTTGATAACATTTATTGTTTCTTCTTTGACTTTGTTCGCAGTTCTTCTTTTGTCTTCTTCATGTTTTTTTTTCTACTTTACATTTTTTCCGCTCCTTTCCTCGGCTTCGCATGTTTCGTTCGTTTTCAATTTATTCTGTATGAAACAATTTTTTTTCTTCTCTTCTTAATTTCTTACACTTTTCTTCATTTTTAGTGGGGCGTAGAACCACTGCGTCCACTGAGTTGAACTTTTGTGGTATATACTTCTCTTCATTCGCCCCGATTTTGTTCTTCATCTTAGCTGATTTCGTTATGATCCTCTTCTTCGGCAACTCTTGTTCCAATTCTCTTTCCCAACTGCTTTTCTTCTGATTGTCTTCTTCCCTAGGTGTTTCCAACGCCGTTTCTTCTTTCACTTCTGTTCGACCGTCCGGATTAGTATTGACCACGCTTCAGCTTTCTCCGTTTTCTTCTCAGCTTCTTCCATTTCCTGATTCCGCACAGTTGTCTGGACAGTATTTTTTTCCTCAGAAAATTTAGCTTTCGTGTTGTTTCCTCCTGTGTGTTTTCCAGGGCGTTACATAGACTAGTCCAAGTGTCATTGTTCTGCCATTCATTTACAAATTTCCGGCATTTAAGAATTAAACAACAAATTGGAACATTCACAAATTGGCGGGGGCTCCTTCTTCAAAAGGAACGCGTGTGTTAGCCACGTGTGGCCGATCCTCAAACGTGTAAAAACGCGTTTTACGGCCGTGCTCCTGCGTACCGTCCACCTGCAGGTATCTTCCTTCGCTTCCCTCAACTTTGACTCCCTTCCCAGGAAACCAATAAGCATTAGCATATGCAGTAAATGATCCCTAAATCTGCATTTCAGATGCTACAATCATTGTATTAGCATTATATCAGCAACTTGAATGCTATCTGTTGTAAAGTTAAATTTCAAATGTTATTTAAATTCTTGTAGCCTGTAATAAGCACTTCGAATGCAAAATAGCATTAATGAAGCTTATCACAGCATTGCCGTAAAGTAGCCGTATATCGGGCATTTATGTTGCATTTAAGGTGACTTAATTGCTTGATAGGCTGCCGTGAAGACGCTTTGGAACTGCTTAGTGGTTACCTGGGTCCCCACCACCCTGAAGCTCTTGACATGCTGAACAACTTTGCTGAAATCAACATTTTTGTAGGTTATCAAGGTTTCAAGAAGCAGTGTCATAAATTCTACTCATGGCTGATACAATATTCAAGTGTGTGTTGCAATACTTTTCGAAGTGAGTCGATACTATTGACAGGTAATGTATGTAGCAGCGTAAATATTTAAAGGATCCACGGACAGCTTTTTTCGTTCGTTACTCTTGACGCTGCTAAGTTCTCCAAAACAGAGAAGGCAACGATGGCTAGGTAGCCTATGGCTAAGCAACCAGTTACTTGGCAACTTCGCTAAGCTTTTTGGCAGCCGGTTTCTAGTGGCCCATTCACATATTTGACGGTACTAGCGTCCCACTAGCATAAATGAGAACAACTATTAGAAGACAGTTTAAATAAATTCTGTGCTAATAACTGTTCACTAGGGTGCCAATGAAAATCGACTATTAGAATTTGAAAAAAGGGTAATGCTCAAAAGTGTTGTCTTCTCGAAAAAAGTGCCCATGCAAGTTAAGAGCTCAATCGAGCTTCGTTAAGAGTGCACAATTAATTTTCTTTCCTTAAATTCCATGATCCGTAATTTCGAGATGCGTCGATCAATCACCAATTTCTTCGCCAATAAAACAACAACAAATGCCTGTCAAACGTTTTTTGTTCCAACCACCAGGGGCGCGGTGGTGTATTAAACCGTGCATCCAGATTTACTTTGAATCGAGCTTTACACCGCGTAACCGCTACTATGGCCTATCTCACCTGCAGCAGCGATGTCCGATTGATCGATCATCGAGAACCATCTGACCGCAATCGAGAACCATCTGACAGTGTGGCTCGAATACCACGGTTCGATCCAAGGAACTCTCAGCCTTTTGGGCCTTAGAACGGCGATTCACTCGATGGTTTTGCCACGTGCAGGTTCCCGAAATGCATTTGGACTGGAGTTGAGTATGTGCAACTTCGGTGCTGACATGGTCTTGACGGCAGTCTGCAGCTTGCGATCCTCGTATCCACGTACAACACTATACTGACTCCACTTGGCACTACCCGAAATATGGGCTGCATAGCTATAAGGAACATCGTCATGGATAGGACCAAACCCTGTGGCACTCCGTTTTCCAGTTCGTGTTCACCAGAAATGTATTCTCCTACGGACATCTGGAACGTCCGTTCAGAGAAAAAGCTTCGCAACATGCTTATCATGCGACCACGTATCCACGACACTCGCATTGTTTCCACTTGTTTGATCAGGATGTTTCAGGATATTGAATCAGAGAAATTTTTGAAAAAATATTGAAAGAAAGTTCGAGGAAACTCCTTAACATCCTTATCAACAATTCATTTATATAGATAACGGTGCAACCCGGATTTGGGAAAAACTTTCATCCCCAGTTGAAGTAATTTAAATCAACACGTGTCAAAACCGGCATCATGATGTATAGTCAAAACAGACACATTGAATGCATTTAGCAATTCTCTACCCAAACCCGTTCGAAGCACTACTGCTCACCGTTTCGCAATTTAGCGATGTTATCGCCGCTCCACTTGTTTATGTGTTTGGCACGCGTTATCAAAATAGCGGCAGTCAGCGTCGGAAGCGCACACAAAACGCCTGTGCCAACCGCATCATAGCCTACTCCGTACAAAATAATAATGCTGATGATGTGTGCGGTTCACCGCTGCCGCCGCCGCCGCCGCCACTGCTGCTTCCATAAATTGCTTTTGTTGACGTTTGCTTCCATCCGCACGCTGGCTGGCCTACTAGTTATAGCGATTCAGCAGGCGGCGCCCCGTGGAAGCAACTTTCAATCAACTACAAACGGACGATGCTTTTCTGCTGTGTGTAGAACCATGTCCAAACACGCCTGTCGCGCTAAATGATGACCCTCGCAGCTCGGTGTAGACCTTCGTGAAAGGTCGACCCTATTGTTTATTCTAACTCAATTACGCGCTTGTTATCTTTTCTTCAGCCGACGGAAAGATGCGAATGGGTTTCTTCACACCACCCCAGTGACACCCAAGTTATACAATTTAGTTGACCTTTAGGTTCAGTGAAGTAATTTGAACGCGGGGCACTCCCAAGGCCCCAGGCAGTTCCACTCCAAACAATTGAACCACAAATGTGCAGTTGAGTCCATAAATAAACTTGTACGGAGCGGCGCGATATCTGCTCCCAGTGCAGTCGAGGGGGAGGGCGCCTATTCAGAGCGCGCATTCTTCTCGCCTTTCCAGTTCGTTGATATGAAGGTTCTCGACATCGTCGTTCGCGGGGGTGTGGCGTGGCAGCGGGAGTCTCCGGAGCAGCGACTTGGCAATTCAATTCAAAATACAACTCACTTGCAATGCATGAGTTGACTGGCTGCTGATGGGCTGCTACTGCCACAGTTTGAGGCAACCGACGACGACGACGATGGTCTCATTCGTATGCATGTGGCGTGAAATATTTATTTGCCATGGATTACAAACAAATGCTGAAGCGGAAAACTCTTTGGATACAGGGCGGAGTTGCAGGTGGTAGACGGGAATTTCCGCGTCCTTATGAATGGGAAAAAGCGAAATTCTCGTAATAGTTTCCGGTCTTCTTCCTGTCGGGTGAAGTTTTTTCTTCTCATCCAGACAGACTTTCAATACAATGTTGCGAGCTTTCCATGCTGCCGCCCTCATCTGGATTAGTTTCAATTAAGCTTCAATCACACTCACAAACAGTGGAAAGTGCCTATGATTATTCTGTAGTAGCTCTAACTCACTCATGGGACAACCTCCTGCAATCAACGCAGGAGCGAAAAAAACACCTCGTCTAGACTCTCCGCCTTTTAATTAAAACACCATTCACAACCGGTCCCCGGCAGTGTCGTCCCAAAATACGACACGCTTAAAAGGTGGAAAAAAATGCACCGGAGAAATGCCCCTGACAAAATTCCAATTTTTCTCCAATTTCCCGCCTTCCGCCCGGTTCGGAAATGACCAGTAATTAACCGTCCGAAATTAAACGGGAAGAGTCAAAGAGACAATTAGCTTCACCTTCCAGCGCATGGCCAGGCCTGGTGCGGCGAAGTACTTGACAATCCAGCCGGGGGGCAAAATGGTCGATAGCGATCATCTCTTCTGAGCTACTCGTTTTACGCCATTTCAACAGGGGGGAGAGGGTCGGTTGGTTCGCGCCACGAGAGATGGCGATGGAGTGTGATAGTACAGTCCCGGACGTTGGATAATTGGTTTTTCCCAAAAATGAAATGGCTGCGATGGCAATTTCGCCTCTTCCCGGAAGCGAGCTAGCTTGATGAATGTTTTGAAAATAAATAATCCTCGCCCGTTGTGCAGTGAGTCATTTTATGTGATTGCATTTTTTCTTCTTGATTGGGCCATTTTAGGAATGTGATGGAAAGAAGAGGAATTAGATTCAAATAGTTGACAGATTGGTGAGATCATTCCAAATTGATAATATGGATTTTAAAAATGAAAGTGTTTAATCACGAGGGTTTAAAACACGAATTGTTCGTTCAACTTTCAGGCTTCGTCGACGACGTTAATATCGTAACACACTTGTAATTGATGCGTTAAAGACAAAAAAAAAACATGAGGTAGAGCCTCCCATCACGAGTTCAGATCGACAATCATGGAATAGAGGCGATAGACGAATGTGCACATTGACTGCATCAAAGAGATACAAAAGCGCATTCTCGCCGGCAATCGTGACTACGTTCGACTCCGAAGAACGCTAAGAACGAACAAAGTTCACCAAACTACAACTGAAAATCTACAAAAAATTAATCAGAGGTTTAAAAAATGCTCTTTGCAGATTAATGCATCCTTGGTGTCATGAATGGAAGGCGAATGAACATTGAACTGCTTCAGTTAATGGGAGAACGTCCCATCGTAAACACCGCTTAAACCGGACGAATACGGTGGGCTGGGCTTATCGTAAGAATGCCGAACCACAGCCACGTTAAAATAATTCTCGTTAACGAACCGATGAGCGTAAAACGATCTAGTTGGACCCTTCGCGAAATGGCCTAGGACCGAAGAAGGAGACGTTTTCTCTCTTAGACTGAATGATAATGTAACTTACCAATCAGACCAAGGCCGGTGTAGCCCCTGCTGTACACAGAAGTTGTCTCCATTGTATTCGGTCCATGGCAGTACCTCGTCAGCCTTGCTGTCTGCGGAGGGTCCGCAGGTCGCCTTCTACTTGATCTAACCACCTTGCTCGTTGCGCCCCTCTTATTCTTGTACCCGTCGGTTCGTTTTCGAGACTCATTTTATCAATTCGTGTTCGTGTCGTTATCGACGGTCACCAATGATTCCAGATACAAAAATTCGTCTACTACCTCGATTTCATCACCGTCGTTCTGAACTCATGCTAGGAGGCTAACATTGTCTTCTTGTGAGCCTCTTCCCTTAATGTATTTTGTTTTCAACGCATTGATCAAAAGCCCAATCCTACCAGCTTCAGCCTTAAGTCTGGTGTACGTTTCCGCCATCGTCTCAAAGTTACGTGCTACGATATCAACGTCGTCGGTGAAGCCAAATAGTTGGACAGACTTCCTGAAGATGGTGCCACTCGTGTCTATCCCAGCTCTTCGCATGACACCCTCTAATGCAATGTTAAACGACAAACTCGACAATCCATCACCTTGCCGTAACACTCTCGCGAGATTCGCAGGGACTCGAGAGTGTCTTTGATACTCAGACAATACACATCACTCGATCCATCGTTGCTTTGACCAACCGCGTCAGTTTTTTCGAAAATCCATGTTCGTGCATAATCTGCCATAACTGGTCTCACTACACGGCGCTAGTGTGCTATTCTGACCAGAAAGAATGTATCTGTCTTCGACAATGTTCTTTAGTGGGTCAAGACCTTATGAATGGTGACGGGGTTCAACATGTTTTCGTTACGTGGCGCTTGTCGGCCAATGTATTTCCTGAAGGTGGCATACCTCATACCTGGGGATCCTGACCATTTGGAAAGATGTCATTTTCGGATAAGTTTTTCAGTGGGATAAGACCTTTTCATAAAACGAACTTTTTCAGGATACCTCAAATCAAGATTTTGACGAAACTCTGCTATCGCTGAAAACGAATGAAAACATGGTTAAGCGCGAACCACAGAACTCTACACTTTAACACTTTAAAACATTTCTTGCATTTCAAGATCGACCGAATGGAGATCATATATAATAAATACGAATGCTTTAGTATTTTTCATAATATAGATATAAACACTATTGAGCGATTCCACGAACTGCGATTGACTTTTCTTAATAGCTTTTTTGAAAATTGTAATTTTTTTAAATTTTTTTTTTCATTGTAACCTATTTTTCTCCAGATTAACCCACTGTGCACTAGATAGCATTTTAAGTCAGCTATAACATAAGAATAATTAAAAAATTATTGACATGTAACTTTTAAGGGAAAATCTATATTTTAGTTCAAAACACAAAAAACCAAACTTTTTTTTTACCGTGCATATTTTTTCCATATAGCACCAACAATTGTCTAAAACTTCGCCGAAGACACCAAACCAATCGGACAAACCGTTTCCGAGATACAATTTTTTGAAGATATCATGTGCATTTTTCATAGGCCCTTCTCATAAGTAAGGCTAGATTCAAAATGGCGAACCAAGTATGCAAAACGGCGTTTTTCTTCCCCAAAAACTTGTATGCAAGGTTTCATGCAAATCAAAAAATATGAAAATTACTCGTTGCTGAAATGATATGGAACCGCTCTATTATATAGATCTTTCATGGGAATGGGAGGGACCATCAGGGCACCCGATTGAAGCACTCTGGATGGGGAGAGTGGAAATGCCAACTCCCCATTGCTAACAGTTTGTGAATAGAGGGCGGGCTCTTCTCCCTCATGTTAGATAGTTTGCTCTTTTGACCAATTGTTCAATCTTGTTGTTGGAAGGAGATTCTTTATATCCCTGTGGATACGTATAAGCGATGTTGCCTATCAATCCACCCAACCCCTGTTTGGCCCTTCATACAATGGCATGATTAGGATAATCAGTGGTTATTAAAGCTTGATCAAGTCTAACAGCAAGGAGAGCCCATATTGCTGTCGGACTTAGTTTCCGTGCTACAATGGGTGGTAGTACATATCATACAGCATACAATAAGACCTTTTCATGGATAACCAGCAGTTCACAATTTTTCCGCTACGCAGCGTTGGTGTACAATTGAGTTTCATAACTGCTGTAACTTGGCATTTTGATCATTAAAAAGGTTTTTGTCTTCGACGAACTTGTTCACAAGATCTAGATTTTTCGATTGGTGGCTATCAGTTCCGAACCTGTCCGCCACGCGGAGCTAGTGTGTACATTAAATTTTATGAAATATGCTGGATCCGCCTCAAATAAAAGGCTTCAGTCTTCAACAAGGTTGTTCAGCAGGGCAATACCTTTTGATTTGATTTATTCAGGATATCTTGACTACGGGCGTTACTGTAAGGTGGCCCAGTTAGAATTGGATCATAGACTTTTGCGCATATTTCGGATATACATTAACAAAATAGTATTCTGTTTTAACTAAAATGTTCGACTTTATGTGAACTTTAGAGGGAAAATACAAAAAAAAGTTAATCATCTCGATTTTGAAGAAATTTGCGGACTTGCGGAATATTTTACATTAACATGCGCACATTATTCACATCCATCGTTTTGGCAATCTTATTCCACTTGGTTCTCAATTCATTGATGTTTTTGACGACACTGCCATTCACCTTCAGCTTCCTCTTCATAATAGCCCAAAATCTCTCTATCGGTTTGAGCTGGGGACAGTTTGGTGGGTTGAGTTCTTTCGATGTAAACTGAATCCCGTTGGTTTCATACCACTGTTTCACCGTAATGACAGCTTGCAAGATCTGTCCAAAACATGACAGGTTCATTGTGGGATCCGATGAATGGCAATACCCTAGTAGCACACTTGTTGCAATTCAGTTGAGATAACATAAATATGACTTGCTAAGTCATATTCAAGTTATTACGACTAATTATCATCGTAGTGTGTTACTTGGGTAATCGCTTTTGGAGACATTCCATTCTGTACAGCTCTGAATTACATGTCTTATCAGTGATGAAAACCTTGGTCTTCCTACCGCAGCTACAGATGCCTTGACAAATCATTTATTTACGTGCAAATTTATCTGCAAACACAAACTTAAATTTGGCAGGAACATCTCCCGAGCCGTAGCCCAGTAAATTTTTTGTACCGGTAGCTGTTTGAAATCGGCCTTTACATAGGTTTCATCATCCATGAGGAGACAGCCATTGAATTTTGTATGACTTGATGCCTTCCCGGAGATGTTGGAATTTGCTTTAATTTTCTTGATGACTTTGTTCCACAGTTAACGGTTGACAGTAGCCACCCGACGCTTGCTTTGAGGCTTGCGATCCGACGACAAAGTTTCTCTGTACTTTTTCAAAACACACCATACGGTATTTAGGGGAAAACCCAACATTTAAGCAAGTTTTGGCACACACAACGAAGGGTTTTCCAAATGATTGCGCACAATTATTTTTCTTCTTTCTTCTTCCATTTTGTATTTCTCTAAAACACGTTCGTACTGCCCCGCGAAAAAAAACTTCTGATGTTGCTGTTGTTAAAGATGTCGTAGTTTACAACTCCAACCACTAGGGTCGCTGTAAGAATCAAAAATAGTTGTTCCAATACTAAATGGGCCACACCTTAGCACGCTTGTCTTTAGACTAAACAGACTAAATTAAACTATTAAACTAAGACTCAACTCATTAAACTAAGACTGAACAGCATAAACCTCTCACCACGAGTTCAATTTTTTATTTTACTTCTTCGTCATCTTGCTCCACTTTTGCTTCCGCCTTCAGTCCTAACTCAAATTTTCACATTTCTACAGTTTTGTGTGATGTTTTCCCTTCGCTTGAACTGGATCCTCTGAATTATCCTCTCTTTTTCGACAGTTTCCGTTCCTTTATCCTCTTCATACTTTAATTCCCGCCTCTCTCCATCTGCATCCTCCTAATAATCATCTCTGATTCACTTTGACTGGATCTTCTTTCAATCATTTCTTGTTTTCTAAGCTTCTTAACTTTTTTTCCAATGTCTGCTTTCTTCCCGCATTCTTTGCAAAGATCATGAAAATACAGTGAAAGTTTAATATAAACATAAATAAAACTAGAAATGAGAAGAAAAACAAGTATTTGCCATTTAATTCCAACTACCATTGCTTATCTGGACAAATACGCGTATTTCGTCTACAATGTGCAGACTTCTACAGTGTCTCGTACTACTAACTCGACTGAAGACACCGAAGACGTCTGCACATTGTAGACGAAATACGCGTTTCTGTCAAGATAAGCAAAAGTAGTTGAAATTAAATGGAAAATACTAATTTTTCTTCTCATTTCTAGTTACAGGTATTCCACTAAACAGCTCAAACCCTCGAGGATTCATGAATAAAACGAAAGAAGTAAGGTGAATGAAGAAAAGTGAAAAAGGGGAAGTGAAAGAAGAAAAAGAAAAGAAAAGAAAAAAGAAATAGAAAGAAGAAGAGCAGACGAAAATAAACGTGAGAAGTGAACCAAAAATAGAGAATCGGAAGAAGAGAAGCGGAAGAGAAGAAACGGAAGAAAGTAAGTGGAATAATAGGTGCGGCAGAAGACAAGCGAGTAGATAGGCGAGAAACGAGAAACAGGAAACCGTAGAGAGTAACGGCTAAGAAAAGGCGGAAGAAGGGAAGCGGAAGACGAGAAAATTGAGAAAAGAACCAGTAGAGACAACGGAGAAGAAGAAGCGAAAGAAGAGAAGCACAAGAAGAAAATCGGAAGAAGAAATCCTGAAGAATAAAAGCGGAAGAAAAGAAGTGGAAGAAAAGAAACGGAAGAATATTAATGGAAGGAGAAGAGCGCAAGAAGAAAAACAGATGACTAGAGGAAGAAGTAGAGAAACGAAAGAAGATATGTGAAAAAAGAGAAACAAGAAAGCTCACAAAGAGAAGCTAAAGAAGGTTAGGTGAAGAAAAGACTCATTATTTTGATGTAGAAGGAGATGTTCGCTCATCACCATGAGGCACCAAGAGTGAACATTAATGTTTTTGGCTAGAATGAAAGATGTGAAGAGAAAGTGTTGAAACTACAAAACTACGAACTACAAAATTGGAAATCTAAAAAACATTAATCATAACGATAATCCTCTATCCCCACGAAACATGGACAATGCTCGTGGTGGACCAACGTGCCCTTGATGTATTGAACAGAAGGTTTTTGCTTACGATCTACAGTGGAATGCAGATGCAAGACGGAAAATGAAACGAGGAGGAGGCGAGTGAACAATGTGCCAGTTGCTGGGAGAATCTCTCATCGTACACACTGCTAAAGTCAGCCGACTACAATGGGCTGGGCATGTGGTAAGAATGTCAGATGACTGCATAGTTAAAATGACACTCGATAACGATCCGACGGGCACAAGATAAAGGGGCACGCAACGAGCAAGGTGGATCGATCAAGTAGGAGGTACCTTTGGACCCTTCGCAGACTGCAGACTGGCGCATTGAAACTCTTCGCATTACACAGAACAGAATAAAAGAAAGCCAAAGAATGCAGAAGCAGACTAGCATAGAAACTGAACCTTTCAGCACTCACTCCAACTTTTGTAACACGAGCACTCGGCAATTCTTTTAATTAAAATTGGTAATTCACTCAAAATGACGACATGACATAGAAGAAAAAAGTACGTTTATACACTGAAAATTAGATTTCGTTTATATTACGAAATCGAAGGTAGGACTAAAAAATGTGTTCGTTGTTTTCTGCAACGAAACTAATTTGTACTTTTAAGAAAAATCAGCATTTGTTGACACAGAAAGACAATTCGTTCATTGTACGAAAACAATACACGAAGCTACGAGTTATTTGTTACCAATAAAAAAGAAACGTCTTTCTGGTGGTGCATGAACTACTGACGGATCTACTTTATCGGCTCAAAATATAATTGTAAAAAATGGGCAACCACTACCATTGAGCGTTTAATTTTGAGAAAGAGTCCACCCTGAGTAAAATTGTCTGAAACCTCTGAGAAATTCCAGGAAGATTCGTTTTGGACCCATCATAAAACAAATCGCATCATACACTCAAAGAGTCAAGTAAGATTAATTAATTTGTAAACAAAGGTACTTCATCGTTCTGAATAGGATTCGCTAGTAGGATTTGAAACAAAATTCAAAATGTTCAAATAAAGTTACAGTGGAACTCTCTGTTTTTTTTTGCGAATGGAAGTTCATAATAAGCTCCATATAACACTCTTATGCAGCAATTAAGCTGTATAAGAGTTCCAGTAGTTCCTAGTAGTTTTTTAAGTGCATATTGAACATCGAATAAGACAAGACGTCAGTGGTCGCTACATACATTCAATGTAATTGGAAACAGTCATGAATATTATAATACAAAATACAACCATAAGTTGCAAGAAGGTGCAGCAGATGTAATGATAAGTTAATGTCAGCCTTTATGCATAACCAGGGCTAAAATAATAAAAATAGTGACCAAACAGTGACTAAAAAGTGAATTCCAAATTTTAGTATTTTTTTAATCTTCTGTACATTTGTTGTATATGTACAGCAAAAATGAACTAAATGATCACCCCCGTTTGCAAAAACGAATAATACTGCGGCGCATTATCACTTTTTGGGTTTTGTTTTTAAAGAAGCCTGTAAACGACAGCGACTTTTCCCGAGACCTGCTGCAGTTGGTCCGCAGCTCGTTTTTGCGAAGACAAGTTTATACGCACGATTGAAGCGCCTTGCAGCATGGCCTGTGCTAGACTTACTTCTGACATATTTTGCTTCACAATCCCTTTTTGGAGCCTTTGGCATGTGAAGCTGTTTTCAATACCTTAATAACCTTAGGGTATTTAGGGTAATAACTGGTTCCAATACGCCTCAATTCTGTACTCGGTACTCAAGGCTAGCACCTAGCATTTCGTCAGTTCCATTCGTCGATAAAAAAACCATTGTTATCCTGAATCGGAAGTAACTTGGCGCTTTCCACAACATACTTGGAGCACAGACTGAATAAAAGTGTACAGTGTCTTGGACAAAAGCATATGGGTTTAAGACCTAATTGACGACCTAGAACATCCTGAGTATGAAGAAGTTCAGAAAGAAAAAAATACCTTATTAATAATGTAAACCGTTGTTTTAGAATGTATGCATATGTACGTATTGTTAAATTCTCGTTATATATTTTTGTATCTTTCTGAGAGGTTCTAAGTCATCCAAAATGTACTTGGGTTCAAAGCTTCAGATCTAAAGTTATAACAGTAGCATTTAGGGCAATATAAGATTATGATATGTATTCAAACTTATTGAATAAACCATTCGGAAGGAAACCGTCATTATTCGATAACTTTATGATGTTCTAGGTCATCCAAACTGTCCTTGAGTTCAGAACTTCAGATCTACAATAGTAACTATAGCTTTTAAGGATATACAAAGTTACGCTACGTATTCAACCATATTCAGTAAATGTTTTCGAGCGTAAAACAAACCTCATGAGATAAACGGGGATGATCTAGGCCAGTCCTTGAGATCAGAATATATGGCCAACAGTTGTAGCAATATGTGTTTAGAGTGTGCAAAGGGACAATATTTATTTAACAATAATGATTGAATAGTGTGGAAGGCCAACACACATAATGCGACAATCTTGGGATATTCTAGGTACTCCAAACTGTCCTCAAGTTCAAAATATAAGATCTACAGTTGTAACAGTAGTTTTTTGAGCTATATATGTTGACCATATGTATTCAAACATATTCAATGAACCTTTTGGAACGTCACTATTTTATAACTTTAAGATCACTATTTTAGAACTTTAAGATCCTCTAGGTAATCCAAACGGTCCTGGAGTTCAGAACTTGAAATCTACGATAGTAATAGTCGTGTTTTGGGCTATACAAAGTTACGTCAAGTATTCAATTGTATTCATTGAATATTTTCAAACGTAAAAATACACAAGAAGATAATATTGGGATGGTCTAGTTAGATCATCCAAATATGTTAGCATTCAAAACTTTGCATTCAAAAGATTTGCAGATGTAACAGTAAATTTTTGGTAATACCAAAAATTACCAGATAATACCAAAAATTACCAAATTACCAAAAATAGTCAAACATATTCAATTAACATTCTTAAAGTCAAAATACATTATAAGGCAAGGTGACATGTTCCAAGTTATCCAATCCTTGACATCAGAACATAGGACCTACAGTTCTAAAAAAAAAGCTGTCTGGGCTATGCAAAACTACGATGTGTATTGAAACATATTCATTGAATATTTTGGAAGAACAACAGACATTCTAGGTTATCCAAACTGTCCTGGAATTCAAAACATAAAACCTACATCTGTAGAGACTAAACAAAGTAACAATGTGTATTTGACCAAATTGAGTGAGTCTTTTTGAGGGTCAACCAATATAATAAGATATCTTGAGATGTTCTAGGTCCTCAAAACTGCCCTCGAGTTCCGAATTTAGGATCTATAGTCGTAAAGTTAGCTTTATAATCTATGAAAGGTTACGGTACGCATTCAAACACGTTCAGTGAAGCTTCTGTAAGCTCACCAGTCATTATCAGATTATCTCGGGATGTTCAGGTTCATAAAAACTTCAGAAATCAAGATTTACGCTAGTAACCGTAGCCTTTTGGGCTATATAAACTTAGTGTGGATATTCATATTCAATTATTCTGAAACGTCCACAGACATTATAGATAACTTTGTTAGTTTGAGGTAATGCATACTGTCATTCAAAATTTAAGGTCTACAATGGACTTTATGGACTATACAAAGTTAAGTTGGTTTATTTGGCATAGAATATCCCAAGATTATGTCATAATGTGAGATGGCCTTCCAGGACATTCAAGCGGGACAACGTTTGCCAGGGGATGCAGTTTTTGTGTGTATATTTCTCGACATTATATAGTGCGGCCAGATCGCTTAATTTGATTGACTATTGTACAATAGGTACTTGCGAATTTTTTAAACTTTTTTCAAACGGCGGTACGAAAATAGTGACTTTAGTGACCATTTTCCGAAAAATAATGACTTTAGTGACTTTTAAATGCAAATAGTGACTTTTTAGTGACTAGATTCAAAACAGTGACCAAGTCACTAAAAAGTGACCTGCTACCAGCCCTGCATAACCTTTGAAATTTGGTCCGTTAAAGCGTTTAACATTACCTCTACCTTTCCCCCTTTTTTTGCCGAGTTATTACCATGTTCATTTGGTAATGTTTATTGTTCAAATAGAATACATCCATGCATTGCTAGAGCCGTTCCATACCTGAAAAGAAAAAAAATGTTTTAAACACTATTAGTACTTCGATTTGACTTATTTATATATTCAGCAGACTAGATATTGAATTCTTCAAAGTTATGACTGTTATGACTGATACGATTAAAAACAACAATAACATCAAAAATAAACTTAGCAAAAAATAAATAACAGCAAACCGATGAAAAAGAAAACATCTAAATAACATATTGAAAACAAACAACAGCACTGATAAGTGACATCCACTCAATCATTAAATCCCACTCAGCGCCATCACGCAATCGACAAACACACCGACACAATTGACTACCTTCTCTGTTACACTTTCGCTGCGCTGCCTGATTTTGCTGTAGTGTATAATTACAACTCGCGATGGCACTATAATTAATGAAGTGCCAGCCTTATGCTCGATGATATGTATTAATGCTGTTGTTAGAGCAATTAAAATCCTATCTCTTCCCGTGGCATCACTTGAACAAAAAAAAAACACAGATTGAAACCGTCGTCGGACGACCGGTTCAAGTGGTATACTTTAAAGCCACCACTTGTGTGATTGTGCTTGCCGGAACGGTGCGATATGATTTATGTTTCGACGCCGCGACCACTTCATAGGTCAAACCCTATCGGCGTCGACGCAGGCCAAATCCGAAGCCGGAGGTGGTAAATCAAAATCTCATTTACATGATCTCAAATATAATATATTTTCAATTGCGTTTGTACTTTGCGGCGGGGTGCAGCTCAGCAGGCTGCCGGGAAAACGGGAGGGAAAATTCAACCAAATCCCCCCCCTCTTGTTCGATGGGGGGTCATCGTTCGGCTGCAGACGCACCAGCAGCACGTCCACATTTATGATGCTGCACAGCCCTGAGCAGAGAAGACCGAATCGATCCGGTCGTCTGGTCGATTCTGAGCGAAAGAGGTGTGACATATGCGAGTCAGGTAATCCTGGAGGATCTTCTTCGTTGCTAGGGTTGCTTGATACCCGGGGCAGATTTATGGTGGCAATTTTTCCTCAACAAGAACGTGCCGGAGAGGACCCGAATAATCGCCGTCTAACTATGGACGACTGCGGGGAAGCGGTGTGGGTGGAAGGGGATGTTGGTTCATTCTCTGTGGTGTAATTCGATAATCACGTTTCAAAATCAAAACCGTTGTCCAGCCACCGTCGGACCCGGTGGACAATGGACCCGGGTTTCGTTTGTATTTTGAGATTGTCTCCGTAGGACGGTAGGAGGTTATTGATTTTGTTTTAAATAGACTGCTGAAGATGTTGTAGATGTTGGAACGTCAGGTCCATTTAGGGATTCGGAAAAATATGAATATTTATAAGCTTTAAAAGACAGCTAAATGTTGGAACACGTGTAATTATTTTCATACAACAAGATCTACTGGCTATTTCTATTGACAGTTTTCCAGAACTCCGTTCAACCCATGCGATCAGAATAGGTTATATACGATCCCAACATTGTTTAAAGTTAACGATAGTCCTCCCATCCTTCAAGCCGAAACTTTAAGCCAATTTGCTTGCATAACCAAACCAATTGTATCCACAACACCCAAAACACCCCAATCGATTTTATCGCAGATTCAATCAACCGAAAAAACCTCACAATAAACTCCTGCGACATACGACTCCACTCGTTAACCCGCCGAAATGCAAACAATGAACCCTTCCACCGGTCAAAAGCATTGCCTATCGTCGTCGGCAGGAAGCTTCCATTATCAACCCACCCCCTCCCCTTTCTTTCGCATCCCACTTCCGAACACATTTTTGGCTGGTGGCGAGTGGCATCCGGCAACAAATTTTCCCCGAAAATGCCTCCCATCGAACCGCTATTCTCGACCGGCTAGCGGTTGATCAGCGAATTTGGCAGTGCCATTTTTCCAGCTCATATCACATCACGTTTTATTCGACGCGGCACTTTGCGTCCAGCGCCGTCGAACTAATATGTTGAAATGTTTTTCCCGACGACGCATCGATCCGATACGATAACAAACGGCCATTAGCGCCCCGTCTGATCAAAGTGAGGGGGGCGAAAGCGATTGGAGGAGGTTTGTTTTGCTGCCGCAGGATGAAAAAAAGGTCATTTAATCCCGCCCAAGGATCAGGGAAAATTATGAAGTTAATATTGTATGATCTACGGGAGGAACGAAAATAGAATGAGTAGCAGAAAATAGCAGTCATTATAATCCGTGGCAGGAAAAAAGCTCACCGCACAGTTCTTGAATGGCAGAACCTTGCAGAGGTAGCTCAGATATTAGACAACTCAAGCGTATTTTTGCCATTTTCGTCGGAAGCAGTCAGAATTATTCATGGCCGCCAGAAGGCCATGCTCGAAGAAAGCCATTCATACCTGCTGTTCCGAGATTGGGTGGGGGGGTGGCAAGGGTAAACTCCGTCTGGTGAGTGTATTAAGCAATGTAAGGATACAGCGAAGCGAGGAAAAAACCCATTCAAGAAGAGAGAGCGCAACCATTTGAATGGTTATAAATATTGAAAAGCCCAATTTTGGCGTTTGTTATTCAATGCGGATAGGGAAATATGCTGCAATGAAGGGATATTGAAATATATGAAAAAATATTAGAAAGTACGTAAATCTGGTTGAGCTTCAGCCTTCTTATCGAACATCTTTGATTTTTAAGCGATTCAACACCTTTGAATTTACAAAAAAAAAGTTACTTGATTCGATGCAGCGAATGAGTTCCAGATGGATAATTTTTCCGCGCATTTATGCTGGTCCAACGTCCCATTTTAGAGCCACACCACGAAACTTCGCGGGCTGCTTGACTCCAGTTCCTCAAATACCCCACAATTCCAAGATCCTGCCCCAGTTGGTCTAACCATCTTGCTCGCTGTACCCCTGAACGTCTTGTTTCGGCCAGATTCGAAGCAAACGCCATTTTTACGGGATTGTTGTTCGACATTCTTACAATATGTCCCGCCCATTGTACTCGTCCATCCCAATGCCACATACTACACAGAAAAAATCACCTGTTACAAGTTTACATGATTTGATCCGCCTTGCAGAATTAAATCCACGACAACAATTTAAAATCGGCGACAAAACAAAGCTCTAACGAGTCAGCGTTTGTGTCCGGTGATTGAGAATTTTAGTCTTTTTTCACAAGTCTTCTGGAAACTCCTTCTAGGCGGATGGCCAATATTACCCTGATCAGGAAAAGGTAATACCTTGAAATTTGACTTTTTTTTTGAACAGGTCATGTTTGCAACGATTTTTGTGGATTGCAAACTTAAGTCTAAATGGCCGACCTATTCAACATTCTTCATGGGTTCAATCACCATCAAAGAGCTGTAAATATATCCTAAGCCGCAAAATGCGGCACAAAACTATGACTTATAAGATCGACTAAAAGAGGGCCGATCTCTAGATTTTTACAGAAGACGGATAATCTTTTCAAAAAAAATGATGCGAAAAAAAAGTTAAATAAAATCGAATAGTAGTAGAAATTGGTGAGACCATTCCAATAACATTTTAATTTTTCATTTTGCAGCATTTTGGTAGGGCAATAAGAGCGCAAGTCAGTCCAAAGCCGATGGTGAAGGGAGGATAATGGCGAACTAGTCTATTCAGAGCACACAAACTCCATGCTTGAGGATAGGTCATGGTGGGTGGTTAGACGTTTTGGACCGGTAAAAAAAAACTGCAAAAAGAAAATTGGTTAGCCATAATTCCGTACTACAATGAAATATCGCATCTCCCGAAAAGAGAGAGTAAGATCGTGAATTGTCATATCACACTTTATATAAAGTCATTTTTTAGATCTTCCTGTAATAATACAAGAAACTACCAAAACCATTTCCGTTCAATAGTAACGTTTGAATCTTACAGACACGTTCCATTTTACTGGCGGGATATTTTTAGTTGTGAGTCTGGGTTATTATGACTTTAATTTAGAAGACTATTAAAGCAAAACTAACCGATATAGAGAAAAAATATTCTATTACCTCATTCTCGCCTCCCTAAGCGAGCCCTCCGCGTCCTACTCTTTTCATAAAACCATAGCCTTTAACTCTTTGTCAGCGTCTGTCTAAAGTAACACTTTTCGATGACCTTTCTTCAACTCGAAAGGTCTGATCCCCAACTAAAGAATATGTTGCTAGAGTTAGTGCTTGTATCACGGCTGTCGCAAAGCACATACATTTATACTATAATATATATTTGAATGCAGAATTTTCTGCACCTGAAACAGGACGTGCTTTTATTTGCACAAAATTATGACCAAAACACAGACTCTTTTCGATAATAAAGCGGACAATAAGCGAACAATGATACCAACTGTATAGGTGAATGAAAAAAATCTATTCCCAGATTCGAACTGCAGTCATGAAGTTGAGAACAATAAAAAATACAACGTGAACTAAATCACGTCATCATGGACTAAATAATGTTTCAAGGAAAAAATCCTTAAAACGTAAATGAGTTCACGGTCCGTTTTCATTTTCGGGAACGTTTATTTGTGTGTGTATATTTGATGTTTAATCAATGACAATCAGAGAATACACAACAGTGAAAGAATTGTCAAGCAGATGAAAACTGCACTTTTGGTCGTTTCCCTAAATTATTTGATATCAGGTATTTATAAATTGCTGCTAGCTTCGTCTAAGAGTGAATAGCTGCTAAACCCGCCAGTATCACACCTCTTTCAGTGCCTTCAAATAAACGCAATACCACGTGGCCGTTTAAATAAAGCAGAGTGTGATTCTATCACAGCCAGACATGTTCGTGGTCTTCCATGACGGCCTTTTGAATGAGATAAGCTCTCTCACCTACAACAAGACGACAACCATGATCCTGGAGAGGGACTTATAAAAACGAAACTTACGCTCATTTAATACTGAAAGAATTTCTAGATTTGAATAAAATTTGAATAAAATAGAATAGAAGAAATTGGTGAGACCATCCAGATATAAACAAAAAAAAAACACGTTTTTGTTCATTTCGATCAGATTCTTCGCTTTTCTTGGCCAATTCTGAGCATTAGTTTTTACTAAAGTTCAATGTATGATATATCATATACTAATAACCCATTGTAGCACGGAAACTAAGTCCGACAGTAATGGGCTCTCCTCTCTGTTTGACTTGGTTGAGCATTAATAATCACTGATTGGACAATCATGCCATTCTATGAAAGGGTTCGGTGGATCGATAGGTAACATCACTTATACGTTTCTCCTTCCAATAACAAGATTGAACAATTGGTCAAAAGAGCGAGCTATCTAACATGAGGATGCCCCAATGGGCGGAGAGAAGAGCTCACCCTGTATTCACAAATTGTTAGCAGGCATAAACTCTCTCCATCCAGAGTGCTTCAATCGGGTGCCCTGATGGTCCCTCCCATTCCCAAATATGTATACAATTGTGTATATATATTTAAATACAACAAGCATTCGTATCTATTATATATGATCTTCATTCGGTTGACCCTGAAATGCAAGAAATGTTGTAAAGTGTTAAAGTGTAAAGTTCTGTGGTTCCGCGCTTAACCACGTTTTCGTTCGTTTTCAGCGATAGCAGCAATTCACCAAAAAAGGTTTTGCTTAAGTTTAATATATAAAAAAAACCTTACACAACATCAGTTTTTACTGCTGCTTGATTTGTTGGCCTCGAAATACGAGAGAGCATCGTGACAATTAGATAAGCCAGCTTTTTCTATTTTGCTGAACAGAACCTAAGCTTGCTGTTTGCTATTGGTATTCTGAAGAATCAAAAGATCTCCCTGTCGTGATCTGCAGAATAGTTAGATGATGGATGACTAAGTATCAAAGCAAAATGTAGTACAAAAAGTCAATCATTTTGTCTGGTTGGTTCATACCTATAGGTAACTTTTAGGCGAATTACGTTTTACTTTGATGGTTTATTCGCGAATTCGTTAACACGTTGAGGCGATCCGATCCGTTTTCCTTATTTGTTCCTTATTTATTTATTCATCTTCTCATCGGACTTACTGTCTTCATGACACAAACAATGGCCTTCACATTGGTCTTCACGATGATTCCCTGACTGAATGCGCGCCTTCTAATTTTATTTATTGTTTTGAATCACTCAGGGATTACTTTTGTAAACATGCTTGGCAAACTTATCTTGCTATGATGCTGAAAACAACACTTGAGCTCACATTGGGCTGAGGTAAATAACGTCGAACATCGATTTTCGGCTTCATGATGATGATTCTGTTGTAAAAACATCCATATTGCAGTGTATTCACCATATTCCAGATATTATAAGCAGTCATATTGGATTCTGAAGTGTCGTCACATATCGATTTTTAGTCATTAGACGCAAAAAGTTACAATATTGCAGGGTACGACAGGATTTCACACTTTTTCCGAAACGATCGCCATCCTGTATTCTAAAATGGCGTTGGACATCGATTTCCAGCTTTAAATGGCCGTTTCTGATCCTAGAATGTCCATATTCCAGGTTATTTGACAAAATTTCTCACTTTTTACACAACACAAGCCGCCATATTGAATTCCAAATAAAAAATTTGCAGGGTTTTTGACAGTAAATTGCCAAACTTACTTAGTAAATTCTAGTTTTTCTAGAACCGGAAGCCACCATCATGGTTTCCAAAATGGACAGGATCTCGAGATCTTTCTAAATGGCCAAGATCTTAAAATATGGCTTGTACAAGCTATTCATATCCACAATAGCGCAGCGTAGTACGTCAATTTTGAACTGCTATCCACTAACCGGAAGGCTTTGACCTATTGAAAAACTTTGCTGAAGTCAGTAACATTCCATATTGCCAGGATCTTGAGCTTTTGGAACATTTACAACGATAATTTACTGTGCAAGTTTGTAAGTTATTTTTTTTTTCAAATCGACACAGCCCAAAGTACCACCTTGATCAGATAAGTCAGAGTCCGAATCTTCAGCTGACAAAACAGAAAATTGGTATTCATCATCTACGGCTTTTGTAGATTTCAGTTTTCTGCAAAACTCTACCTGCGCCGTCCTGTGATGGAACGTTGTACTTCAACGGATTGCTTTTGTACCTTGGGCACATCTCGCAGAGTGAGGATCGTTGCCAAAATAAAAACACTTTCGCACAACTTCTGTGCAACAATTCTCTGTGTAGTTTTCAGCAACGGAATTTTTTGCCGCAAGGATTGGCCAAATGTCCCGAGCACCGGTAAAAAGTTACTAATATTACATAGTTTGGTAGAACCAAACCGATGCGGGTCACCGGAGCGAAACGGAATGTTGATAAACATTTTTTTTAATGTAGTTGATGTATATCCAGTATAGTTACAAGCTCAAAAGCAACCTTGGAGTTCTTAAAACAATCAGAGGCTCGTTTTAAGTTTTCCACAGCCAGAGTGACATCGGAGACAACCTATTCTATTTCCGAATCTCACGGGGGCATGTAGATATAATACTCAAAATTGAAAATATCGTGTTCAATGGTTTATTCTATTGGCTTCCATTGGCTTATTCTCATCGGCTTTTAAATAAATAACAGTCTACAGTCTATGAAAACGTTCTTTATGGACCAGGATTCCTGAGTATTTACGCAGAGTTATCGGTTTCAAAGATTTATCTTTGGGCCAAAATAAAAACATTAAAATATTTTTTTAGACGAAATTTAGGTAAAAAAAATCAAACAACAAATTTTCACAGATGAGGAAGCGTCAACTGAAAAAGTTTCACAAATAGATTATATTATGAATTCGCAAAACTTAGTGTTTTTGAATAGGCACATTTTAGTAATGGAATATTTTTCTGTATGTACTTCCTAAGTGAAATCATGTTCGATGCTTTCGAACAACCTTTACTTTGACACCTTAGCAATAAGCTGAATAACTTCAATAATAAGCAGTCATACACTGAGAAAAAAATCACATTAGTTTTTCAAAAAATAGAGAATAAAACTTATTTTCTGAAGTATATAAAATCAGCCACATAAAAACAGTGCCTCAAATCCACCAAAAGATGTTGAAAATTTTATATCAATTTTGGAAAACTTATCATTATAGATGGAGAATCAAGACTAGGGAGAAGTTGTAAGAAAATAATCACCCAAGCGAACTAGATTAAAAAATAAATGAGAACGTGTGTAGAATGTTGCTGGGTTTGAGCATTTTTATGGCAAATTGTTAGCAAAATGTGCCTTTTGATATTAAATAAATTAGTTCTGAAATCTATTGAAAGATTATAACCATTTTATTACCTTCCAAATAGTGAGTCATTCCGTTAGGCAATATTTTTATTCAAATAAATCACATACACTTGAAAATTCTGTTGTTTAGGGAACAATAAAACAGATTTTGTTTCACGCCCAGTTCAAACTGAAAAACAACCGAATGAAAATAAAAGGTTGCCAACAAAAATTGCACTTACTTGAGAAATTTGGCACTTTATTAAAACACTTTCAGGCCGTTCTGGAAAATTCTGTCTGTAGTAATAGATAGATGATCACGAAGCAAATGAATACAGATTGGGAAACTAGGAGAATTTAAAATTAAACACTTCATTTGATCACTTTTAAAAAAAAATAAAAAATTCTCGACACTCGACACTGAAGAAGTCTGTAAGTAGCGAACGAAATAGGCCTATCTGTCAAAAGATAAGCTCATAGTGGAACTAAATGGAATTTGCTCGCGATTACTAGCGAAAATTTAAAAAAGTGTTTCAAGGTTTAATTTTTTATTTTTTTAAAAAGTGATCAAATGAAGTGTTAAATTTTAAATTCTCCTAGTTTCCCAATCACAATCGTTCTACTAATACGCTCAAAAAAGTTTTTTTTTTTAAATAGTGTTTAAATAAAAAAAAAAGTGAAAGTAAATGAATACAGTCAAACAAAAATATCAGACGTATGTGTGCACGACACTGTGAAAATACGCATAAAAGGGTGGACTCGCTTAGCTTGCCCAGATTAGGTTAATCTCTTTGCTTAAGAATTTACCAGAAATATACTAATTGAAAAAAAGGAACGTTGGAGGTAAAGAAATTCATAGCGCCAATCGTAAACTTCAAGCTCGTTTTTTCGTATATGTCGCTGAATTATTGGCAATACACTTTACGCTTAAAATTATTGCCTCACTCACACCGAATAAGGACTTCATTTTCACGGATAGTCGCAGTTCTATAGAGGCTATTCATTTATTGAGGCCGGTAAAGCACACGTTGTATTTTCTCATGAAAATACAGGAGCTTCTAAGTGCTTTATCTTCGCGTTATTTCATCATCACCTTTGTATGGGACCCTTCTCATTGAGAGATACTGGGCCATGAGAGAGCGGACTTCCTTGCAAAGGTGGGCGCTATGGAAGGCGATATTTACAATCGACAAATCGCCTTTAAGGATTTTTTTTCTACTTTTCGTTAACAGTCACTCGTCAATTGGCAGAAGATCGGTTGGGCTGTCAGTTGGCAGGTTTTTTCCGTATTTTTTTGCGTGATGAAATTTAACTACATAAGAATCTCAATAATAACCGTCGCGTGTGATAGCGGATGCTGTGTTTATGACCACAGAGTCAGATATTAACATCATTTGTGTCCACTTGATATTGTTCTTTCCTTGTATTCTCCCATACGCGGGGTAACGATCTGTGATGATGTTGTTTTGAGAAGGAAATAATTTCTCATCACCATGGGGCTCTAGGAGTAGACAGCTTTTTTTTTTTTTTTGCTAGAACAAAGTTGTGAAGAGAAAGTATTGATAGTTCCGTTAGCTCACGGCAGGCTGTGAAAATTGAATAGAAGTAGTTTGAAATCGAGCGAAGGGCATTGTGAGGTAGTATTCCGAAACAGGAAACACAGACTTTTGCCAAGCATCCCCATGCGGGGTAGGTCAAAGCGTGATAGAATACACCACCTTGACTGGCCAAAAAAGCTGTCTACTCCTAGAGCCCCATGGTGATGAGAAATTATTTCCTTCTCAAAACAACATCATCATTTGTGTGTTAAATAGAACTAAAATTCGGTGTGAATGGATTTCGAGAACGAACTGATTGGTACACGTTTGCTGATTGTTGCTGATTATCCGGGTGAGTGCTTTCCATTTTACTGATTTATTTGCTGTTTGAGTAATAAAAATAAGTTACCGAAAAATGCAATTGCGAATATGGACTGCCTTGATTACAAGAAGTCATAGACTAACAATTTCATGGATGGAAAGAGGAACACTGTTTTTTTCCAGTCACTTAGCAATTATACGCTTGGACGTCAACTTATTCCAATACACCTTGGATTCGAATTTTTCGGTTATTCAAATTACCATGTAAGGTTAAGGCAGTCAGTTTGATGTGCATTTTTTTCCGTTGTGTTTTACGATGTTACAAAATAATCATTATCGGAGTAATTCAAGTTTGACCCTTATCTGAAACTGTATCTACACCAGTGACATGTCGGTAATGGAACTGGTCCGTGGTGGAACTCGTTTACCACATGAAGTTTGCCGAGCATCGGTGTTTGCAGGATACCGGGTATCTGGAGTGTCCGGAAAGCTAAGCTCAGCTAAGCTAAGCTAATATTCCCTCAACTGGCAGTGAAAAATGTCTATACCAGACCGGGAATCAGAACCCAGACTTCAGGGTGCCCCTGTACCGACTGAGCTAAGGGAGGAACCTATGCATGCACTTCCACAGTTATTAATTGAGAGCATTTAAAATCTTTTTGCCTAAGTATGATTATGTGGAAAGTTTAATCATACTGTGTGGTCAAAGAGTTGAGATCTTTTTCTTTATGAAAAATTCCAAGACAAAACCGGAAATCGAACCCAGCTATCTCGAGCATGGTTATAGCTACGTCTTACCGGCTGAGGTGGAAGCAAAAAATACTTGCAAAAATCAGTTTCGACATCCCTGCCACTAGCCAAAGCCTCGGGAAACAGAAATCCACCGGATGATAGACGTTGGAAAGAGTTCAAGCAAGTCGAAAGGGTTCGGGGGATGGCAACAGTGTGGGGAGTCTCCATAAATAGAATAAATAGAAAATCATCCAAAGCCCCATAACCGAGCGGCAGCTGCTCGAAACGTGTTCCAATTTGTCGCCCGCAATAAATATCGACGTATTACCGCATAAATGGCACGTTTAGAAACGACGATAAATGCGCCTACCATCAGCAGAGTAATGAAATGGCCCAGAGGGAAAATCCACTCTGTCTGGCAGCAGATTGGCGTGTTGTCGGAAAATGCAAATTGGTCGAGCAAAAGTAAATTTCGATTTGTGCGGAATATCTCACGGAACCTCGGCGCTGTAATTGCGGCTTTTTGTTTGCTTATCGCCGGATCAGATTAGATTTCAGATTTTCCCAAACGCTGCCGTGTCGGTACAAATTACTGGCAAATACGACTTATCTTGATGGCTTCATTCGACCTGCGCTGGTTATGATCTACATACATACATAAGCATTTACCTCAACATTAATTGCTACCAGACGATGTGCAATATTTTGCATATCATTGTGCGGATTTTGTTACAATTTCAACGCGCACAGGCAAGCGCCGCCGAGAGCATAAAATCATGCACGATTAAATCCAACTGTTTCAACATTATCACTCACTCATTCCCGCCTCATTATCGTTCATTATTTGCCCAAGTGTGTGCTAGCGGAGTGTTCTTTCCTGCTTCATTTATTATTAATAAATGTCGGTCTAGCTGAGCTGAGCTGAGAGAAGCCGAGAGCTCCGTACACGGACTTTATTATTCAATTATCTTGGTAGAGCCAGGGCAGTGTTACAATCTGCACCTCTTAGCTGCATCTTCCTCCCGAGACCACGAGATCGACGAAACCAACAACCGCGAACGACGTGTGCCGCAAAACAATGCCCGCAGTTGGTGCAAATTATTTTATTTCCACTCATTTCGGCCATTTCATGCCAATTTCTGGAAAGGGGTTTTAAAATTTGGCTGGTGGTCGGGGTGGAAAATAGCGGAACGAAAGAGATTCATTTGTTGTGGTTTGGGGTAATTTGTGATAAACCCTGTTGGCGTGACGTTCTTCCAGAAATAGTCGAAAAATTGACGTACATTGTTGAATTGAGTTGTCAAGCGATGCCGAACTAATTAATTGTGATTGACAGCGAGCAGTTGGGTGGAAAAGCTCCGATGGTTGAATTTCAATTGATTTGCATCCCTCCAGCCGCCAGAAATCATCACGCATCGACGAACTCCGCCAAACTCATTCAAATGATTCCCGAGCTCATTCGTCGATAATTGGAATTATATAAAACATTGATTCCAATTGGTTCGGGCTGATTTATTGGAATAATTTGCACCGTCTAGAACCGAGAGGCCCATCAGCGGGGCAGTGCGGATGTAATTTACTGTATGAAATGATAATTGACAGGGGAAATATGCTTCGATGAAATGGAGCTGCTCTGCACGGTTTTTTCAATGGATTTAAACGAGGTGATTGAAGCGGTTCGGTTCATTCGGTTCTTGAGATGCATCAAATTTAATGCCTCCATCAAATATTGTTGGAACAGTTGTTTTTTGTTTTCAAATAATTACCATCAGTAGTGATGGCAGCAATAATAAATGCCTATATGATTGGCTCGTAAAACGAGTTATTCCATTTGTATGATTACGTCATAACACTCAACGCACCCCCGCAAATTTATCACCTTTTTACACTCACCATAAGCCTTCATCATCGAAAACGAAACGCAGGAACAAAAAAAGTGATATCCAACGTCAGCCGAAGAATGTAGTAAAGTTTTTTATTTCAAATAACTTTGTTGTTATTTTTTGTCCGCGTGTTTGCCAAGCTTTACGATGCAAAATAGTCTTTCAAGTTCGGATTCGGAAAACCATCCGGGAACGGAACACAAAATTCAATAAATACTGGTTTCCACGTGGACTTTACGCCTGTCGGGGTTGCAACTATAAAACTGCAAACAGCCGTAAAAAATGAGTTCCCGATATGTTTTATTTACGACTGTTGTTGGGAAGTTTTACACTATGGGCGAAAGTGTCATATTTCATGATGAGAATTGAATGCTTTAAAGTTATTTAATGGGTGATATTTAGTGGAATAATAACTAATTTAATCTAATCTAATCTCACACTAATGAAGCCGATTCTTGAATTGGAAAATGAAGACTTCTTGAATAAAGGGTGGAACGGTCAAAAATTGGTCCTACACGATTAAGTTTATTATATAAATGATCAATCTTCATTTCTTTTTGAAGTTCATCGTCTACAAAACACAGGAAAATTATGTGATTCGGCTTCCAAATTTCCAAATGCGAACTGTCGGCTTTACGTTTCACACCTTTCATCAAGTTTTTCACCGCTGTTACATCCACCTCAATTCTAGACAAAATAGTCAGAAGGTCGATAGTAACATTTGTAAACAATGACTTCTAGCGTATTTTCCTGGGATCTGCTTACTCCCACAAATAAAATAGCATCAGAAACAGATACAGGGAGTTATTACCTTCCCGTCCGTAGTGGATGTAGATGTTAGCAACCTGGCGTTTGAAGTCATTGTTTACAATGGTTACTTTCGACCTTTTGACGATTTGGTCTAGATTTGATGCTGAAAGCCAATTTGTTTTGAACTGTTTTTCAATTACAACTGTTTTTTGGGTTCTCTTGAGGTTTCTCTTTACGATTGCCCAATATTTTTGAAATGGGCACAGTTCCGACAAGTTTGGAGGATTTTTTTCCTTGGGTATGATTTGCACACTATTATTAGCCGTATAAACCCGAGCATTTTTTTCCGTAGTCGTAAGAAGCAAGATCTGTCCAATACAGCACGAAACAACTATGTTTCTTAAAGAATGGCAATAAGCATTTTTGTAAGCCAGTTGTCACGAAACTTTCACTTTTCAGCCCACAGGTGCAAATCGCCTGCCAAACCAAGTATTTTTCCGGGAACTTTGATATTTGTCTCGGTTGAAATTTATCTCGAACCTTTGCTTTTACAGTAGCCGTATAAACTCTTGACCTGGGAGCTGTTTGAAATCAACCTTGACATATGTTTCATCGTCCATTATGACGCAATGAAACTTGACCAACAAACTCGTGTACAACTCACGCGCTCTTCCTTTGGCTGTGGTGTTTTGCTTCATCATCTCGATTTGGCGTCACTGTAATCTTATAAGTTGACAGTACGGCTCGTTTCTTTGAACTGTTGTGTGGGACTTTCCCAATTTGTTTCCGATAGCTCTGATGGAATTACGTTCGAAAATTCTGGCCACTTTTCTTTCGGTCGCTGCGGCATGCTGGATTCGGGATTCTCCTGATCCCGGCTTTTTTGCTAGTCGTTAGACGTTCTCCGAACACTTTTATAACATTCGTCACGGTTGATTTGGAAATATTAAGTAATTTTGCCAAGTCGGGGTGGGAATAGTTTGTATTTTGCTTAGGCGCGTGCAAAATTTTGATCCACTGCTCTTCTTACTTCGACGCCATTTCGACAACTGAAAAGAGTGTCTAAAATCGCTTTACTACTTCGAATCCAGGGAAGGAAGAAAACGAGGACATCCCGTACCAAACGCTTCCATATAGATTTGTTTTGTTCATTTATTTTCCGTCGGCCTTTTTCCTCACAACGTCGTGGTGATAACCACGGACACCAGCAAAACGACTTCACTACCTGGACCTTACATTTGACTGCAGGCCTGCGTATGCTGATGACCTAAAGCTGTTTTTTGTGGTACGGACTGCCGAGGATTGTACTCGTCTTCAATCATTATTGGATCAATTCACTTATTGGTGCCGTCGGAATAAACTTATGATCAGCATTCCAAAGTGTATGGTAATGTCGTAAAGGGTGTATTCGATAAAAATGGCACACACATATATACTCATCAAAATTGAACTGATTATCGGATTTTCTTGAAATTTTCAGGGAATGAAGAACTACTAATGAGTTTTGATTTACAACATTTGTTTTATTAAATTTCGTCTCCCATCCCGAATTCCCGCACCTTCCTTTTCACTCCACCCATCAAATTTTGTACAACCGATTTTCCCAGTGTTTTTGTTGTTTTTACCCAAAATTTCTTCAATTCTAGCTCTGTTTTTATAGTTTTGGGATGTTTGCGAAGTTCCGTTTTCATAATTGCCTAGAATTTTTCAATTGGACGAAGTTCCAGTGAATTTGGTGGGTTCATATCCTTTGGCATAAAATTGACTCCGTTGGCTCGGTACCACTCCAATACGTTTCGAGCGTAGTGGCAGGATGCTAGATCAGGCCAAAACAGAGTTGATCCTTTGTGCTTCTTAATGAATGGCAAGAGACGCTTCTTAAGGCACTCTTCCGTGTAAATCGCACGGTTTATTGTTCCGGAAGTGATGAAGGGAGCACTTATTTCACCACATCCGCAAATCGCCTGCCAGATTAGAAACTTCTTTGCAAACTTCGATAGTTTCTTCTTTCGAACATCCTCCGAAACATCGAACTTCGACTTGGCAACGAAATATTCTTGCCCAGGAAGTTGACGGAAGTCGGCCTTGACGTATGTTTCGTCATCCATCACGATGCAACCGGATTTGGTGAGCAGCTTCGTGTAAAGTTTCCGGGCGCGGGTTTTCGCAGTGATGTTTTGTTTTTCATTCCGGTTTGGGGCTTTTTGCACTTTGTAAACATGTAACCCAGCACGCTTCATGGTTTTCTGCACAAAATCGACTACCTTAGACTTTTTAGCGACATCTCGAATTGACATGTTTGGACGGTTCTTGAATTGTTGTACGACTTTCCTGGCCATTTTACTGTCCATTGGACCACTTTTACGACCACTCCCTTCCTTCCTTTGGACACTCAGACGCTCCTTGAAGGTTCTTATTACACGAGACACAGTTGTATTTGCAATTCCAAGCTTTTTAGCAATCCACCGGTGGGACGCCCCTGGATTTTGATTGTGAGTGCACAAAATTTTCTCACGGACAATTTCTTGTTTCGACGACATGACTGGAACTACTGAATGTATAACTGTGAAACTTGGCAGATGTAAGTAATACACTATGGATAAGATCTACTCAAATTTCTAGGTTTTTTACTCATACGATTCAAAAGTTACAGAAGATTTTCTGTGTGCCATTTTTATCGAATACACCCTTTAGTAAAGATCAATTACGATTTTACCACAAAATATGAACTATAAGATTCACGGGCTAGCTTGATCCAGCTTCCTGATACCTGTGAGGGTCAATTCATTTAGCTTTGGATAAGCAAGCTATAATTTGATTGAGTATAGGGAAGAGGGGATTTTATTAGTAGAGAGTTGGTCCTCCATCCGCTTCTAGGACAGCTCCCATTCGCCTGGGAATGGAGCTGTAGAGGGTTTGAATGACGTTCAGTGATATTCCGGGGGCCATGGCCAATTATTTTACCAAGATATAAAACAACATTAATTTTCCAACCGAATGTTTCTTGACGAAATTAAATCGGATAATATTTTATGAAATTTATGAAATTTTATGAATTTCTGTCATTTCACAACGACGAAAAGGGAACTAATTACGAGTGTTTTCCCAAACATTGTACAGAATTATAAGGATCATGATTGGTTGAGTGCCCGTGCGGTTTTGGCAGCGAAAAATAAGGATGGCGATGATTTGAATTTCGTTATCTGTTATCGATCGCGAATGAACAATAATAGAATTGAGGTGATAAACAAGCAAAGCCTGGCTTGCAGTTACTTAAAAAAAAAAGTAAATCATGAATGATCGGAATTATGTAAATCATAAAATCGGATAGAGCGGAACAAAGTTCGCCGAGTCAGTTAGTTCTGTATAAAAAAGGAACACATTGGATCACGCCCTTAAAAATACAAAGGTAAAAATAAGGCTTGTTCGCGACCAAATCTAGACACCCCGTAATACGTTTATCTCTGGAAATACTTCATTAACGCGTGAAAAATTTCGCAGACTGATGAACGTATGTCTGTTCATTGTGTAAAATCAATTTTTGGTGATACTACCAGCTTCACAGGCTCGCAAGTGGCATCGCGAATATTTTACGAAGTTTTCCCTTCGTGATAATGGACGATGAAACTTATGTGCTGGAAGACTTAAGGCAGCTTCCAGGAATGTCTTATTATACTGCCATGCAACGGAACGGCGCAGAGGAGCATTTCAAGACGAAGAAAAAAGTCAAGTTTCCCAAAAACATATTTGGTTTGGCAGGCAATATGTGGTCGAGCAAGCCAAATCTTCATCACTACCGGAACGGTAAACAAGGAAATATACCGTGAAGAATGCCTAAAGATGTTTTGAAATGGTATAAAGCGAATGGAGTCCATGTTGTGCCGAAAGAGGCGAATCAACCTTGTTTGAAAGATTTGTGAGTTTAAATCCCTATCAGATATATTAGCAAGGTTCTTTAAGAAGTCAGATGTTGACTGTAGCTGCGGGGTGAATGTTTCGCATAATGAGAATTATGTGCCTTCTTTCTATGAAATTACTTTATGCGAATCGTTTATTATGTCAAACGTTCAAATGCGAAACCATTTTATGCGAATTGAGCTATCCCCAATCGGCCCATTGCTAGACAAGGCTGGATCTTCTAAAAAAAACTTTGTTGAGGACTTAATTTTTCTATTTAGTGAGAATTCTGAAGTGCTAATGATTGAAAAAATGCCCAGTGTTACTTCACTTTACTGACTTGCGCCAACCTAGAGTAGATATCCGAACAAAATAAACTTTCAGAACCTATCTCTGTCACCTCGGGGGTCCCCCAAGGTTCACATTTAGGCCCACTTCTTTTTATTTTGTACATAAACGACATTTCCTACATACTTAAAAAAATCCAAATACTGATATATGCAGATGACATGAAGCTCTTCATGGAAATAAACAATCCTAGTGACGCAGAAGAATTCCAGAACGAAATTAACTTATTCAACACATGGTGTAGCAAAAGCTTACTTCAACTTAACGTGAAAAAATGTAACTAAATAGTATTTAGCAGAAAAATCGAAACACCTCGTACGGAAATATTTTTAGGAAACCAAAAAGTAGAAACATGCAAAATAGTAAGGGACTTAGGCATTACCCTAGACTCTAAACTCACTTTTGTAGAACATTACAACACTATTATAAGTAAAGCAAATAGCATGCTGGTCTTCATTAAGAGGTTCAGTCACAATTTTCAAGATCTATATACTATTAAAATATTATACATTACATATGTCAGGCCAATTCTGGAATACTGCAACCTAGTATGGAACCCGTACTGTTCCATACACGACGAACGCATAGAATCCGTCCAAAAGCAATTTCTTTTACATGCCCTAAGGAAATTGAATTGGACTGTATTTTCACTACCATCTTATGAAGCACGCTGCATGCTTATCAATTTACAGACACTTAAAGAACGCCGCGAATCTGCAATGCTTTTCTACGTCAATGACATTATTTCACAACGCATAAAATCAGAAGAACTACTCTCGCAATTGAACTTTTATAGTCCCAGTCGGCATCTTAGAACACGGAAATTATTCTTAGAAAAGTCATACAGAACTAATTATGCAAAAAATGGCCCCATTAATCGAATGATGCGCCAGTATAACTTACATTGCGAAATCATCGGCATCACTATGTCTAAAGAACAAATAAAATGTCGTCTTAAAGACAACAGAAATAATGTATAGTATGTAAGTAGAACACTGTAACCATTGTATGTAGTCTACATTGCTTGACGAAATAAATAAATAAATAAACAAAGGGGCCATCCATAAAACACGTAGACCGATTTTTGAAAATATCAGGCTCCCGCTCTCCCCTTGTACACTTTTGGTCTTGTAAAATTTTGTAACTTTGTATGGAGCGTAGACTTTGGCAGACCTTCCAAACATCCACAGACAAGGCACAGACAAGATCAACAACAACAAATCAACTTAAACATACTAAAACCATCAAGTTATTTAGTTGTTGGATTGTATTTTCCAAATATTTCACCTCACTTTATAGTTTTCCAAACTATCACAAGTAAACACTTTTCAATAGTGAAGTTGCATAATTTAATTGATATTATATTATTAAGTCATAGGTTATAAGACGCCTTTATTCGCGGAAACTATAATCATATCCAAGCAGCACACTACGATTATAATTAGATGTAGCAACTTGATTTTGACTAATTAAGTCACATTTATGTTTCCTCAACCGGATGGCAACAACTGTGCTACTATGGTAACATTTAATGGTACAAACAGTAGAAAATAGATCATGCGGACAAACTCTCCCGAATATTCTTCCCAAATATGGGAAATGGTTTTCAAGCTACACATTTTGACGCCAAATTTTGCATTTTCGACCGCAGTGGCACAGTCGTAGACTTCTAGGCAAACATTGGCTGGCCGCTTTGGTAGAGAAGGTGTGAAGAAGCTAGAGCTGCCCACCACCAACTGAAGTAGACGGATTAAATAGTTGAATATACTGTGAGCATACAACTAAGTACAAAAAAAAAAACGAATAAGCTGGCGTCTGCAGCAGCAGAAAAAAAACGGTCCGAGACGAATTGTATTTAATTGCTCTGTACTGCAACATCTTTGCACTCAATGTGATGCCTCTCGAATCGGAAAAGGAAAGCTGCACCGATGGAGATGTCCCCAGACGGCGTCTAGTGAATAATTGACACTGTGAGAAGAATTTGATAATGGATGAAACGAGAAAATGTAGCTCTGAGTTCCTGTTTGGATTGAGTAATTATTCAGCTTAGGACAACTGTCTAGACTTTAGAGGTAGCAGTAAATCTTCATAACGAATTTATATTTTTAAACACCAGGGTTCCATCATCCCAAAAATTCCACCGCAAAATGTTTTCCAACGTAGAAAAGACCAACGCAGCTTTTTCCTCACCCTGCACTTAAACTAATAACCTTGACATTTCCAAACAACGCCCAATTGAATAACATCAAAGATCCACACTGTTTGACTAGTTGAAATTCCTTGAAACAACCATCCGAACCACGAATCCACCATCATCATAAACCAGAATTGTTTACTTGTACAGTGTACACAGACTGCTGCCCCAGTAAATATTTATCTTAAGCCAGTTGCCTATTTTTCGAACTATGCATCGTGGACGCAGGAACGCGAGTAAACAGATGCCGCGTTCCGAAGACCCAAGGGCACACACACACACACACCGGGGAATTACGCAATTCTCGCACTTGAGCCCTATATGGCCCCTGTGGAGCACAAACTTTGCTATGCAGAGACACGAAAAGATCGGTCAATGACCTTCTCGGCTTCCATACCAATCTCCCATCTACCGCCGTTCCATAGCGTTCCACTGTACGGATCCTCGCCGAGTTTTTAACACGTTCTCATCGGCCATTAATCTAAATATTTTACCACCCAGTTTGAATACACTAATCGATGGGAGCAATAGCGGTCCGCACGGAGGGGTTTCCTGTATTTTGTATTTTTCGACTAGTTTATTCGATCGCCCCTGGGCGTTGAAAACCACAGCAGCAGCATCAGCAGCAGGTGAAATCCGAAAGCTCAACGCCGAAATTGGACATCCGACGACGACGATTGCTACGAGACAGAAGCCCCTTTAAGGTGAAATCATCATTAGGGCTTTGCTCCGTGTTCGGCGAGAGAAACCTATCGCATGCCTACAATTCAAACGAACCGATCATAAATCAAATGACATGAATGTGACAAGATCCAACTGCCACCACCAGATCCTGTATGTAGATATGGAGACACGTGATCATGTTTCGACGGCTGCAACAACTTCGAGAAATGTGCCGGGCATGCCGGCTGTGTTTCAGGCATAAGTGGATCCGGTGGGTACACTTGTACAATGGAGAATTATAGAGGTTTACTGTTAGGATTGCTTCTTCTTCTTCTTCTTCTTCTTCAGCAATGCCCACTTTTTCTCGCCTCTCCGGCATGTGTAGACATTAAGCGATACGCGGGTTTTGAATTTCAATAGGCTCTTCACAATCTCGAGTACCGCGAGTCACTTGATAGACAAAAATCGATTACCGTCGAACTCGAGGTGATTGAGTGGTGTGATTGGTGATTGAGAGACGGTTTCTCATCGTTTCGGTTGTTTGAAGGGTTTCACTTGATTAATTGACAATTGGTTTTGACATAAATATTAGCGGTTGACGGTGCTTCCGGTATGTGGCGATGGACTTTCGAATGGAAACGTCCTTCACGTGTTCACGGAATCAGTTACCTGGAATGAAACAAGACAGTACAAGGAATTAGTATTTGAATTTGATTCGGTCATTTTGAATGGGAATACTGTCGGGTTTAACATTTATCAAACGGATTTATCACCCCACATACCAACCCAGAGACGCTGTAGAAACCACAAAGAAAATCCACTTCAATTCGTTTATAAATCGATCAGCGCCACCACCATAATACAAAAGCTGCTCCAACGCCAACCAAACCCCCTTTCCGGTTTCAGAACTTTCCGGACGCCAGATTTCAAATTATAAACTTTTCCCATTGACGACGTGGCTCAGCAGCTCTGCGGTCCGGACGGCTCCAAACTTGGACAAAACTTTAACATTGTCCTTTGGACGTGAAAAGCAGCTGGCTGCTGGTGACAGAGAACGTAAATTCGAGTGGCAAGCCACCACACCATCGCCGCCGCATGACGTGGTCAATATTTATGACCCAGGTAGTTTATATTTGGATACTTGGGGGTAAGGCTTGTTTTATGAGGACACGACAGGATGCAGATTTGGATTTTGCCATCGGCCGGAAGAGTTCTTCCGAAATCCTACTCGCCCTGATGTGCCTTCTCGATGGAGAGGGACTAGCAACGAAAAAAAAATCGATATCCACCTTCCACCTATTGCCATCGTCAGTTTACCTTGGATATTACTATCCCGTTTAACTCAATGCTGATTTCTTGGCCAAGTGCCTACCGAAGGAGGAAAGGACTATTTTGAACAGGGTTACCATGAACATAACGAAATTGATGAAAATATTCTGTGAAATATTGTTGACTGGCAACAAACATGACTGAAAACAAAGAAGAGCATGACGGAACGAAGGATGATAAAAAGGAAGAAAACGAAGGATAACATGAACAAGATGAAGATGATGGAGAAGAAGATGGTGCAGAGGAGAGGAAGATACCGGAGAAGAAGATGGCGCACAAGAAGATAATTGAGAAAACTCTGATGGACAGGGAGATATTCAGAAGGAAAAAAAAACGAAGAAAAGTATGACGGAAAGAAAGATAAAGAACAGGAGGATAAGAAGGAAAACATTATGTTGAAGAAAAAAGGAAGGAAACGAAGGAAAGAAATTTGTCGCAAATGAAGATAGTGTTAAAACCAAAGAACATTATGAAAGCCATAAGGAGGAAGATATTGCAATTATTTTAAAATATGTGAAAACTGAAGAAAATAAAAAATAGAGGGAAAGTGCCAACGAAGGTGAACCATTTGGAAGAGCCTCAACCAAAGGAAAAAAAAAGCTAAGTGAATTTAATTCATAATTATTATAAACAACACCACTCACCTCATATTGTACACTCTACATTTCACAACTGAAACTGATATGATTGCATCCGATGGATGTAAAATGTCATTAATAAAAAACAACAACAACAACACAATAATGATAAAATGCATGGCATTAAAATCAAGATTATAATGTTTCATAACATCGGATTGTTTTTTAGGAAAGAGACAGCGATGTAAGTATGTTGCTTTGTTTGCAACAAAATTAAATTCAATCATGTCACATTTTGCATCTACCGAAAAGAAACAATGTTTGGTTTTATCCCTCTTTCTTGTATATGTGTGTGTGAGCGTGTATATTTATGTGTGTATGTATATGTATGTAAATGTGTGTGTGTGTGTGTAAAGAAATTAATAAGCTCATGTTTCTCAGCCACCGCTAAACTGAATTGAACCGTTTTTGAAATCGGTCAACTTGTTCTAAAGATATGGTCGGAACAAGTTCCGATAGGTATGGGTGACGTTTGAAGATATTATCTTAAACATTTCAAATCTATCATGCGATGCCTTTAGTTAAAAGAGGGTTCCATTATAAAATTAATGGTACTCATACTGAGTGCCCGGGGGAACACTGGTCACATCCGGACATGTTTGCCAGGTTTGCCGTTAAACCCGGTTAATTTCTATCACTTACATCGTATCGGAGTTAGTTAGTGTACTATCTATTGATCTATGATACTGAAGAAGTCTTTCTCTCCCCTGAATACAGGATCAAGCAATTAAAAAAACATGTAATACGCAATAAAAAAAGAGGTAAAAACCATAACAACAATTCATTTTACAGCTATTGCTTTTAATTCTTGATTCCTAAAATCAGAGTTTTCCGAAAATCTTTTAATAGGGTTCTATCGAACCATTACACTTTTCATTTGGCGTTTGTTGCGTCCAATTCAGTCAGTTGTCACCAAGAAAGTCAACATAGTTTCTAAGATCTAAATTTTGCGGAATGTTATCCTACTATATCTCCAGAACTGGTTCACTCAATCCAGAAATATTTAATAGCCTCTATGAAACCATAATAGGGTAGGTAACGACTTAAGCACCCCGAGACCCTATTCCAAGCACGGGGTTAACGTTAACCTACAACGCTCATTTTTTGCAGTATGGTGCTCCATCTAGTGAAGCAGCATACTACAAAAAATAAGCGTTGTAGGTTAACGTTAACCCCGTGCTTGGAATAGGGTCTCGGGGTGCTTAAGTCGTTACCTACCCTACCTTTCATTTGACAATTATTTTGTCTAATTCTGTCAAGTGATTACCAAGATATATGACGTAGTTAATAAAATCCGTTTTTTTCGGAACTTATTTCGGCCCTATCTCCGAAAACACGTATCCAATTCCAGAAACATTTAATAAATTTCACATCACCTCCAGAACCAGAAATCCTAATCTAAAATAATTCAATAGCATTCAATGAGACCATGTTACCTCTAATTCGGTGCTAAATTCGGTTGAGTGGTTGCTGAGAAACATGAATTAGGGTATGTGTCCCTTGACTCAGCCTATTATGCAACCAGCGATCACATTTTTCATTATAACTCATTAAGTTTTTAAGCTGTAAGCGAGATTCAACTAGTTATACACTTGCAAAGATAAGTATGATGAGACATTTGGTAGCATGTATCACTAAAAGTTACACAACTATTTTTATAATGCCATAAACTTTCGAGGGATGTGGTTTTAATGTCGGTCTATAAGCACCAAATTGGGTCTTTTCGTGGATGTAGCTTCGTCCCATTCGATAGATTTATTACAAAATGCACGTTTTTTTTTTTCTAATTTTATGAATTAAGGCATTGTAAGCTATACTGGATTTACTTAACACCACATTTCACAAAACAAACTAAAGTAAAACTGCATCGAAACACTTATATGATGTACATATATGATTTATCAGTCATTTAATATTGAAAACATTATAATTCACTATACAATGGTTTTGTCTCTTCGATTTGTGTTTGGATGAGCCACTTGAATATAAACAACCGCAAATTCATGGATTTCCACTAGAAATTTTACCAATAACAACCTTTTTATTAGGATTGATACAACAGGCCATAGTTGGGAACATACAAAAAAATATGTCCCCAACATTGGGTCTACGATTTTCTTGTAAAATCATTGTTATTTTAGCTATGTGAACAGTTAGTGTTTAACATGTAACTATTTTCTGCACATCCAGACTGCATTACTTGCTTTATCGATTCAACTAAGCCAAATGTAGATCACTTGAAGATCGTGTAGATCATCTGTTCAGCATAACCAGTGAAATCATGATGCCCCAAAAGTTCAAGAAACCGAAAATTACGCGGAAGTGAACAACTATAAGATGATTAATATTGCCTCAATTGCTTCGGATTACATCTATCATGCTAGTAGGAACATGATTTTGTTGATTATCGCTAAATTAATGACACATTTGGTACATAGGCCGAATGAAGGAGCTAGGCTAACATTACATCCCCTTACCCTAGTTCCCAAAATCCGTGCATTTTCGGAACTTGTTCCGTCAATATCTCCGAACCGAGAAATTTGATTTCAAAATCATTCAATAGCGTTCTATAGGTGACGAACTAGCCCAGGAGGTTAAAAGTCACCCTAATAAAGAAATTTAAAAAAAATAGCGTTCCATGTAACCGTGATATTCAGTTGAGTTGTTGCTGAGAAACACGGCTTACTTTATTTCGTCCCATACATACACAAACACAGACATACATACACACCCACACATGCACAAACACAGGCATTTCGTGATCTTGTCGAGCTGAGTGGAATGGTATATGATACTATAGTTCTAACTACAGTTGTAACTGATCAACCATGATCATTGACTTTTCTGGAAGGTCAAAAGATATAATGCAATGACCTGAGAGGATTTAGGTTGTCCACAGTTTTTTTGAATTCAGAATTTAGGGTCTACAGTTATAATTGTATTTTCTTTTCAGCAACACAACGTTACAACGTGTGTTCATGGTTGAGCTTATCACTACTTTGTATAACCTTGAAAAGACAGTTACATTGTATATCCTAAGTTCAGTACTCCATGGCAGTTTGGATGACTTAGAACCACCCAGATTATCTCATAATGTTGGATGCTCTTCCATAAAATCCAATGAACATAGTTGAATATATATTATTCATTTCTACATCTGGAAAGCTACAGTTTCAATTTTAGATCCCAAGTTATGAACTAGAACAGTCTGGTGTTACCCAAAATATCCCAGATTACATCATAATGTCGGTTGACCTTTTAAAAGATCCATTGAGCATGGTTGAATACATATCGTAAATTTGCCTACCCGTAAAACTATAGTTTCCAACTGTAGATTCCGAGTTCTGAACTCCAGGACTATTTGGATGACCAAGAACAACCCAGATTTTCTCAAAATAGCTGTTGGCCTTTTAGAGGACTCAACGAACATGGTTGAATACATATCGTAAATTAGTATAGCTGAAAAAGCTACCATTACTATTGTGTATACTAAGTTCTGAACTCCTGGACAGTTTGATTTACCTATAACACTCCACAGATTATCTCATAATGTCGGTTAACCTTCCAAAAGATTTGATAAACTTTATTGAATACATATCGCTAAAAGTTGGAACTCAGAGCAAAATTTATCTAGGTTGGTATTCAGTTTTAGCAATTTCTTACAACTTTTTTCAGTAGGTCCTACGCCGCAACATGGCATATTCCGTAAATAGCCTTGTTGATCATGTAGAACATCAAGATCTGTATTCAAGGATAGTTTGGATTTGGAAATAGGTGTTCTAGAAATACTCTAATAAGTCTATTACAGGGTTTTGATGTTCCGTGGAACTTTTCCAACTAATAAGTACGGTCGAGACATTGTAAATCTACGATGTACGATGGTAGATAATGTAATAAGTGCGGTAGAGACATCCAACATTGCAGCGGCCATGATTTTTACATGGACAACTTCATCGGAGGTGCCGACTTTGATGAAGTTCTCTTGCTGCGGCATGAAGTGGAGCAGTTAATATTCAAAGGTGGATTCAAACTGCAAAAATGGGTGTCGAACAAGGAAAGTGCTCTGGCAGGGTTGACTGCTGAGGAACTAGGAACATCGTTTACTGTAAACTTTAATCATCCTTGATCAGATGGCATCTAGGGCCAGATGTGTTTAACATCGATGTTTTTTTTTTTATCATTATTAAAGTGGCTTTCAGCCTCCTGGGCTGGTTCGCCACTTTTAACATCGACGTGTCACGTCTCACTGTAAACGGACAGTCGGCGCAAAGTGTACTCCATTATTGCTCAGTTGTGTAATCCTACCGGTCTTACGGTTCCAGTCATCGCTTGGGCAAAGATGAAGAGGCAAAGATTTATGGATCGCTGCTCAATGGACGGAATTTTACCAGCGGCTTCCAGCGCTCGCCAACGTTAAGGTGCGTTCACCGATCATCCGATGCTGATGTAGTTCCACATTTTTTCGGATGCATATGAAGCTGTCCTTAGTGCGTACATCTACGCTCTAGTCATTTTGCGCGTATCAATGTGGAGTTGCTGTCACTCTGGAAGTTGAGGCCGTTATCTGGGCGGATCTCGGCGGGAAGGTCTCGAGTGGAAACAAAACGTCGCAAGGCAGCCAGGCAAGCAGCAGTGGTAAGTTCCACTACCAGCTTTTGCGCTGCCGCACGACGATGTACAGGCTTGACGTAGACTGGGTCGCAATAATCGAGTAGACAGAGACAGCAAATGCACGGAAAATTTCAAAAAGGTAGATAGATGCAAATATAGACTGCAGCACCATCCCTGCGGCAAAATCTGAAACTAATCTGATGATGTCAAATGACATTTCTCAACAACTTTACCGAAGACGGCAACTCTCTAAATCTTCATTTGACAAAGATAGACTTTAGCGCCATCTCTGCGGCAAAATGTTGAAGTAGTATGAATGTCAAATGACTTTAAATTTTCAATTTCAAACAACTTTGCCGAAGACAGTTACTCTCTAGAGTTCGTAGAATTAGTTCGTTTTTTGTTACGCTCACTCGTATGGAACACTATACGGAGTCGATTTACAATATTGTTGCTAACAAAATTTTATTTTTCGATATTAGTAAAAGTGGGGTACCAACTACTCGTGGCTAGCTCGAGATAAATGGGTCACATTATCGTTTGGAAAGGGCCACTCTCTAGAACTTCATTTGTCAAAGAAAGCCTGCAGTGCCGTCTCTGCAGCATGATTTGGAACTAATATTATAATATCAGAAGACGATTCGTTACGCACTGAAAAATTTTGCTGAAGACGCAAATTCTTTATAATGAGTCTGAAATGTTTTATATGCATTTCTGTTAACACAGCCAATCTGCCCAACCTTTGTAACAGATTCATGGAGGACAATGTTATCGGACTATTTTTTTTCTTCCATTGTATTTTTGAGACCAGAAACTTTCAAATGGTGCATAAACATTGACTCTAAGTTAAAATTTCAAAATTCTACGAACGGTTGAAATCCGAGTCTATATTTACCCTAATGTCTTGTGTGTCCTTTTTTTGTACAACCAACTTAAACTTATTTTGAAAATAAAATTGTTATACTAAAATGAAGTATTCTGTATATATTAAAAGTCAAACAATTTTCTGCCCGATTAGTTTAAAAATAGGAAAGATAGCGTACATTGAAGTTGCACCATGGGTCAGCATTTACCTCAATATCTTAGGGAGCTTAATGTCTTGTAGGTCGTCAGCTTTATAGTTCGGCGATCTTTGTTTGATCTTAGCGTCTATTGAAGTTCAAAGTAGGCTCGATTGTCAGCGATAATGTGCCTTTATATCTCTCTGCTGGTGTCATTATCGGCGGTCACTGATGAGCTCAGATACACGAACTCGTCTACTGTCTCGATTTCAACACCGTCTATATAAACTCGTGATGGGAGGCTTACATAGCCTTCTCGTAAGCCTCTTCCCTTCGTGTATTATGTATCCGCCGCATTAATGACAAGCCCAATTCTAGCCTCAGCCTTAAGACTGATGTATGTTTCCAATATCGTCTCAAAGTTGTATATCAACTTTATCAGCGAAGCCAAAAAGTTGGAAGTTCCTGAAGACCATATTATTCGTGTCTATTCGAATCACACCTCCAATACAACGTTAAATAGCAAGATCATCGCTAAACCAGTATTATAATCTTGGCGGTGTATTTAGGGTCGTTGTCATGTTGAATATTCCATCTCTCGAGATTTGCAACCCTGGGCTAGTTCATCTCACGTCGTAGTCACTCAAATACCTTTTTGGGTATTTTCGTCTCCGGGGGTGAGATTCGAACTCGTGACTTTGGCATGAGAGGTATGAATGCTAACCACTTCGCCGGGGTCGCCCCAATCATATTCCATTTGATTAGAGCAGTATAACATTCCTAAGGATGTTATTTTACATAAAACGGTTCATGACTTCATCGACCTGATAAACGAACCTAGACCGTTGGTAGAAAAACATCCCCAGACAATCACATTGTCTTTCGCGGTCTTTGGTGGATCCAAGCGTTTTTCGACACGTCGACGTACGAGCCAAAGTAGGCTTCAAATGGTGAGTTGACAACTTCGAAGGAGGGTGCGACCAACCTCTGGTCCTCACAAGTTCCTACCTCACGCCTGCTCGAGTCATATGATCCAAGAGACTGCCAGCTGAAACATGGAGACGCTGGTTGGCGTAGCCTTTGTAATGTTGTCAGTTTGACAATAGTGAAGTGAGGGGGTGCGACCTGTAAATCATATCATGATTTTCCATTCTCATATCTTTCAGGCCTTCAAGGTCCTCATTGTAGAAAAATTTACGTTTAAAATTCATTTTTTTCTCATGGCTGTCATACATGGTTTAAGTTTTTTGGTTCATAATGGATGCGCAAGTTTGTCTACAATTACAACAAAACAGCAGTTGACGCGGCTGGGTAGCTCAGTGGTTACCCGTTCTGCTTACTGAGCAGATGGTCAGGAGTTCAATCCCAGGCCCGTCCCTTTCCTTGTCATTTGTCACTTGCCTCTTTCTATCACCACTAGATTTAAAATAAAAAGCAGTCTACTGCGCTCTCTTTCATTGATCGCTTCACTTACCACAGTCATGGATGCCATGATCTAAAAATAAACCTGCCTCACTAACACAACTATCCCTCCCTTGACAATTGTAGAGATGCAGTGGTGCTCACGGTCTCTCTCTAATAACAACGATTGTCAAACTAATCATCCTTCTAACCCCTCCCCAAAGACTGTGAGGACGTGGCCGGCGCCGGTACTGATCTATATATAGAATTAGTGAACTTGTACATTGAAGATGTAAAAGCTACTCCCAAGCTCCATCTATGTGGTTCTCTGTACAATTACACTAGTTCTGATCAGTAAAGGAGTAGCAAATACGATGCAGCACGGTCTTTTTCTAAAAACAAAATACAACAAAACAGCAGTATTTTACCAGTGGACTCACAAAACTCTACACATTAACACTTTACTACATTTCTTGCATTTTAGGATCAACCGAATGGAGATCGAATATAAAAGATAAAAGATGATTGTAGTATTTTTCATTTACAATAAATATATACACTATTATATAAATATTTCATGCGAACGGGAGGGACCATCAGGGCACCCGATTGAAGCACTCTGGATGGGGAGAGTGGGAATGCCAACTCTCCATTACCAACAGTTTGTGAATATAGGGCGGGCTCTTCTCCCCACCCATTGGGGCATCCTCATGTTAGATGGCTTGCTCTTTTGACCAATTGTTCAATCTTGTTTTTGGAAGGAAATTCTTTGTATCCCTGTGGAAACGTATACGTGATGTTGCCTATCGATCCACCCAACCCCTTTTTGACCCTTCATACAATGGCATGATTAGGATAATCAGTGGTTATTAAAGCTTAATCAAGTCTAACAGCGAGGAGAGAGCATTGCTGTCGGACTTAGTTGCCGTGCTAAATTGGGTGGTAGCACATAACATACATCATATCATACGTCGACGTACGAGCTAAAGTCAATCAATCCCGATAACGAACAGAAAAGTCCGCCAGTTCTGCGCAGTCTAAGCAATATTGGATACAACAAACAATGAAATTGTTCGCAATCTTTCATGCGCCATACAATAATGAATACAATCTTTCATATAACAGGCTAGAATCAGGCGTTATCTGGCTTAAATTTACATGAAATATCCCATTATATTCAGCCTTAAATGTGCATGAAATAACGCAGAAAAATAAATGTTTTTTGCTATCTGTGTACGTCAAATCAATCCCGAGAAACATGTGGTTTTATGTGTTAGGAATTTACGTGGATCAAACTTTACCATCCTTGCAACCCTATTCGACTGGCGCAATCTGCAGAACATTCCACCAGCTTCGGATCGGTATTAGTGTATCGACAGTTCCAATCTGATGGTGATCTAGTAGATGACGATGACGACCCCATCGGAGATGAACACGATTTGCTTTTGCTGCATTATCCCCGCCGAACGCCACCCACCAATACCCAAAATCAGATCCTTGATGGCATCAACACTCCAGAGCGGACCGAAGAAAGTGACGATTTTGGGGTTGATACAAACCGACAGCATCAGCTCGGTGAGCATATTTTCCGGAATATTACGGTACGGTTGATTACACTTTAGGACGTTTATGAAACGTCTACCACAGAAATCCTCCCCAGAGAGGACTGAAGGTGTTGCAGCAACCGTGCAATCAAGTTTTCCCCGTTTTTCTTCTTCTTCTTCATTTCAATCCAATTATCTCGTTCTTGGCTCCGTGTCATGTTACGGAAGTTCACAAGAACAGTCGACTTTTCCAACCGTGCAGACGATTGCTGAGCTGCTAACAGTACGACACCTTTACTTCATCACCGTAAATGGTTGCTCCCAAGCTGGTTGCCATCTAGTATTTTCCCGGCATGGACCAGAAAAAAAAAGAGTGTCATTTTATACCACCGTGCAAGAGGCACTCAACGGAATCAAGTCCCTGTGAAGGGCGTTTCAGACGGCAGTTCTGTTTTCTCGAAAAACAACCAAGTGTATAATTTGTTTAACAGGGAGAAGTGCTGGGTTTGTGTGCAGTTTTTTTTCATCATCTGCCCGAATTCTCGGTGAAGATGAAAATAACATTTGCACTCAGCAGATAGGTTGCTTGGATGAGGTGAATTCGTATGTTGATGTTATCGCAAATGTAAACCCGTATGGCAAACAACACCTAAGTAAGCATTGAAATTGCTCCTGTAAGACAATGAACTTTTTTCAATTGGGAAACTAAACAAATTTAATAGGTGCTTTGATTGTTTGGATAATGTTGAAACAGTTGGTCCTGTGTCGATTCTTCTAGTTAGTGGTACAATCTAGCTTGTGCGCAGCAAAATCCCTAATCGATAACGAATATTTAACTAAACGCGATTTGCATTTATATCAATCTGTGAGTCACTGTATTAGCTCACCACTTTCCACTGGCGTTATGTAAATCATGTAGACTATCGACATTCTCCAACAGCGGCTAATGCTATCAACCTAATTATTATTCTAAACAGTGCTAACCACACCGTCCAGCATCTACAATAGGTTGTCAGAAACTGCTAGAAGTTGCTCCGGCGAAAGACCGGAGCTCAGCGAGAGAACACCGTCACCGACCTTTTCACGGTGAATATTTAATTGAAATCAATTATAAGCCCGGTTACGAGCGCGTTCGGAAACAATTTCTAATTAAATTAGACATCATAATCATCATTATCATCATCTTCGCCGGTCGGACGAGCCACTTTTAATCCTCCATCCCAAGGTCTACCTGTCAACTGACTAACCTAGATGGATGTGCCGTGCACTTTAACCGCGGCCAATCCAAGCGGAAAATAATTCAATCAATCCACGAGCCACAAGTTGTTGAAATGGAGAACTGGTGCTAGGCATTCAACCAAAATTTACATTGAGTTAAACAAACCGCAACGATCCACATCCACAATTCTAAGATTGATGCGATCTGGGTCGCGTGCTTCAGAAACAACCCACTTACAACGGAGATGAGAGCGAGAAACAAGACTAACCCTTCTGCTGCGGCACCACCGTGGCGTTCCGGCTTCGTTCTGGTTGGTTGCGATGCGATACTCACGGTCTGGGACCCACATGGGACAATATGGTGGGGGCGTATCAACGCCCGATTTAAGCATGCTTACTAGCTGTTGTTTACAATGAGTTGACATACTTCGTCGCCTCCTTCGAAGTTCCGCGTGCAACAGCTGGAACGAATGGCTTATGACGAAATTGGGAGATCCACTTTCGGGAGCGCTCTGGGAAGGAGGTTCAATTGACAAGTGGAGTGGTATTTGGAGCGAGATCAATTATCGAAGCGATGCTCAAGTTAAATGATTGCGTTCCAAATAGAATGATTGCCGCTTGAGATTCACATTGGATAATGGATGACAGTTTTATGATTTTTCGTTTATTCTCTTTTCAACATTTTATTTCATTTTTCATCCTTTGATGAAACGCCAGAATTAATCATTGACCCTGTATATTACCCCGGAAGAGAAATACTTGAGACAAAACTTGAAAGGTGCATGAGGCCGTATATATTTTAGTGACTGGTTATACAAATATTGAACAATACTAGGGCTAATTGACACATTGAAAATAGAAATAAATAAATAAATAAATAAACTGGACAGTACTCACCAATGGACAGTGGTACAGGATTTAAACGGAAAGATACATTTTCCGCCACCGTTCGAAATTTAAGATCATATTTGTCTTCAACAATTTTGTTTCCAATAGTTTTGGTATTTACATAGGTAAGGATGGTCTTTTTTCTTGCAGAAATTAAGATAAACATGCTTCAACAAAGTTTTAGGTTAAGAAATGCAACTTAAGTACTATTCTTGTTTCTTTTCAGCTTCTGACGCGATCGAATGAAAGCAGTTTTTGTTTCGTTTGAAAGTGCCCTTGTAAAAATCAGTAACGAAGCTCAACTTTTTTATTTAATTTTTTTTAGTTGATAATGTTTGATAACAATTGGAATTTACGCCATTGTAGGTATCTACCCTAGTTGAATACCCAACTTTTTATGTGCTACGCTTGTTGCTACGCGTATCATTTGTCAAACAATAGTTAACCAGAAAATGAGAAAAAAGATTAGTAATTCCCATTTCATTCTAACTACCTTTATTGCGTATCTTGACAGATAGGCGTGTTTCGGCTATAATGTGCTCGCTTATTCAGTGTCGACTGCTAATGCTAATACTACTTAGATGGAAATTACTAATCTTTCTTTTCATTTTCTAGTTACAGGTGTTTCACTTAAAGCTCACATTCACCAGGGTTTAAACAAAAGTTATTAAATGTTTTTCTTTAAAAAAAATGGGCCATCTCTCAACTCAACAAGGTAAACTATCTGGTGCAAATACAAAATACATATTCTTCACGAAATTTCAGAAGACGTATCATAGTCATAAGAAGCATCTTAAGTCATATCATATCATAACCAAATAGGTGGAAATATGTTATTTTTTTAAACTAAATAAAGGTTGAAACCATGAACACATTTTAAGAAAAACGGTAGCAAACAATAGTTTGTTGATAACTGATCGCGATAAGTGAAGCACATAAAAGGTTGTATCTTGAGATATTATAAAACCAAACGAAATCTGCTCAGTCAAGATATTTGAAATTTAAAAATAAGTTGAAGCAAAACTTGCTTATTTTATAACGTTACTACGGAAATTTGCTCTGCATTAAGCCTTTTTAAAAGCTGCAAAGTATCGAATAGGAGGAATTGCGAGTGATCAAATTAATAGGAACATATTTCCTGACAGTGGGTCCTCCCTTAGCTCAGTCTGTAAAGGCGCGCGGCTACAAAGCAACACCATGCTGGAGATGGCTGGGTTCGATTCCCGGTCTGGCCTAGCAATTTTTCGTTAAGGAAAATTTCTCGACTCTCTGCGCATAGGGTATGATTGTACTTGCCTCACAATCATACTAATGCAAAAATGGTACCTGGAATGGAGAGCTCTTAACTAATAACTGCGCAAGTGCATTTAGAACACTATGTCAAGAGCAAGCAATGAGCTTATCGTGAAAGCAATAAGCTTGAAACGCAAGGAAAGAAAAAGAAGATTTTCCCTGCCATTGTTTCTGTAAATACAGATGTATAATTTTGAATTTCTATACAAAATAGCACCACCCAGTTTTCATTTAATTAGCAAGAAGAATTATCAGAAACAACGTAGTGCAGTACTGCTTGCTTTAAAATTTAAAAGTGATCTAAACATGTATCTTTCAGCCTAATATCGTATCCTGGTCCAACAAGCGCTATAGCTCATAGTTTTTAATTCCATTCTTTTCATTTCTTATCTGTCTAAATAGCTGATCTGTCTGATACAAAATGACAATAAAAACTGCTGGCGAAAACTATCTGATGAGACTACAGAATCCTATTTCCATGTTCCTCTGTCCAACCCTTCCCCAAAAAATGTCACCCATTTTAACCTCGGGTAAACTTCGAGTAAACGGCCCCAGTCCAACTAATCCTAGTATTAAGTCATTACATAATTCAAAATTCAATGAATTGTCGGCTCCGTAAAACTAACGCAATTGAGCCTCTCAAATAAATGAACTCGTTAAAAAAATGACAATAAAAGCTTCAGATGCAACAATTGTTTGACTATTAAACTGAAGAGGCGATGGGGATAATTCGATTGATAGGTATGTCGTCATACATTTATGTAAAGGCACTGACATTCGGTGTGATATTGGCGAGTTTTGCCGCAAGTCAATCTTCTGAATGGAGCAATAAAGATTTAAAAATTACAGTCAATTTGTCCTCTTTGTTTGATAATTATTAGCGTTCGCTTGAACTGCACCTGTACACGATCGCTAGAATACAATATTTTACAGCAGGCGATGGTTTTGTGAACAATACAAATCATCTGTTGCTTTTCTGTACTATTACAGCTGAACTGGCAATCACCTAGATTGATTATTCTCAATTACTGAATAATTATTCTAGGAATCGAATAGACGCTATACAAAAATCGGAAATACAGGAAACATCGGCCACTTTCTGTCACCTCAGTATATTTTGACGTAGGACTACGTCTTTGTTTTCTATACTGGGGTACAATTTAAACAAAAATCGCATTGCGACCGTCATGAAAAGTGGTCAGGTTTTGAGCGTTATTATTTCAGTCAGTTTCTCAAAAGAAAAAAAAAAAGAAAAATTTAACCAATCGATCAGAAATTTTTCTACGCATAAATTTCAATACAGAAAATTGTTGGTTTAGGGCCAGACACTATTGAAGAATTCATAAATGTTAAGCCTTGTCTTAAAAAGTCTATTTACCCCTTCGCCCCTAAAGGGATTATATATGACTACCTAAAAGAAATATGGCTATACGATATCACAGACTGAATAAAAGTGTAAACTGTATTCGAAAAAAAATGTTCTACACCAATTCTGCTATCTGGAAAATATAATCAATATCTGAGTGTAAGGTAAAATTGATGATCTAGAACATCCCAAATATAAAGAAATTCAAGAAGAAAAAATAAATAAATGCCTTATTAAAAGCATTGTTTGAACATACGGTACATATCCATACATATTATTTAATCCTCGTTGATAAACGTTAAATATTTTCATATCTCTCTGGGATGTTCTTCTTTATCCACAATGTACTTGAGTTCAGAACTTCAGATCTACAGTTGTAACAGTAGCTTTTAGGGCTATATAAGGTTACGATACGTATTCGAACTTATTGAATGAACCTTTTGGAAGGTCAACAGTCGTTATTTGACAATTTAATGATGTTTTAGGTCATTCAAACTGTCCTTGAGTTCAGAACTTAAGAACTATAGTACTAACTATAGCTTTTTGGGCTATACAAAGTTACGCCACGTATGCAACCATATTCAGTGGATATTTTCATTTTTTTTTTTCCAAAATCTTGGAAGAACAACAGACATTATGAAATAATCTTGTTCTAGGTTTTCCAATTCTGGAGTTCAAAACAAAAAATCTACGGCTGTAAATGTAGCTCTCTGGATTAAACAAATTAAAAATATGTATTTGACCTAATTAATTGAGTCTTTTGTAAGGTAAACAGATATAGTGAGGTATCTTGGGATGTTCCAGGTCACCAAAGCTGCCATTGAGTTAAGAGGTTAGGATCTACAGTCGTAACAGTAGCTTCATAACATATCAAAGGTGACGATATGTATTCGAACTCATTCAGTGAACCTTCTGTGAGGTCACAAGTTGTTATAAGGATAGCTTGATAGCAGGGATGTTCAAGTTCATAAAAACTTATCTTGAAATCTTTTGGGCTATACAAAGCTACGATAAATTTTCAAACAAATTTAATGAATATTCTGAAACGTCTAAAGACATCATAGAATAACCTTTTAGTTTCGGGTCATTCAAACTGTGCTTCAAAACTTATTGTTTAAAATTGTAACAGTAGCTTTATGAGCTATACAATGTTAAGTTAAGTTAAGTTTGTTTGCCATAGAATATCCCAAGATTATCTCATAGTGTCTGTTGGTCTTCCAGGACAATCATTGAATATGTTTGAATACATATCATAACATTCTATAGCGGAAAAAGTTACTGTTACAGCTGTAGATCTTAAGTTCTAAGCTCCAGGACAGTTGGAACGACCTAGCACGTCTAAAAATAAAAATTCTTTTTTTTTCTATTGCTTCTATGTTATTAAGCACCATATTAATCATTTTGACCCCCTCAATGGAGCTGTACCTTGTAGTTTTTAAATTCTCAATGAAGCACCGTGAAACTGTAAAATTTATGGCAAGCTATTGAACGCTTTATGGATCATATGCAAAATATTTATGAGGAATCCGTACAATTTTATCAGTTGTATAATGGTGCATTTTTGACATTTTATTGCGACTTTTTATTCAAAGTATAGAACACATTGATGAGTTCTATGGATCATTCTTACTTTGTGTGGATATTCACTAGAGTCTTATGGGTCAGGAATGCATTTTGAAGCGGACTAGTGTGACTTATGCCAGTTCGACACCCATGGGAGGTGATATTTGGTAGAGACCAAATATTCAACTTTTTAACATTAGGTTGATCTTAAGTCTAAATTTATTTACATCCTTATTCTACTTTATATACACATACAGGTACCTCAGGAAGCGACAAAATGTGAGTTTAAAACCTGAAATAAATCGGCCCAAATCGTCTCTGAACTGTGATGAAAAGTGCCTTTTCTTCCCACTAAAACACCACCATCACACTGTGTGAGTTTCCTTAAACGGTATTCTAATTGCTGGTATAAATCTGTTCACGTCTATTAAGCAAAGTTTCAAGTTTCATTTTTTTTATTCCAGTGATAAACCACCATAACACTTCCTGTGTTGCTCCAATAGCAACATTACTGTTAGTATAAATCGGGTAAACGGTCATAGTTTAAAAAATTAGTTGTTTTTCCAACACAGGAAGCCACCAGCACACATTGTGAGTGACCACAACAGCATCCTGTCCTTTGATATAAATCGGTCCGAATCGAATCTCAAGTGTTGTAAAAAAATCCTTTTCTTCCCATTGAAAAACCACCATCATTCCAACTTCCTTTACTGCTTATCTTGACAGATACGCGTATTTCGTCTACAATGTGCAGACTTCTTCAGTGTCGTGTGTATGTGTGTGTGTGTGTGTGTGTGTGTGTATGTGTGTGTGTGTGTGTTTGTGTGTGTGTGTGTGTTTGCAATCAATCTCCCACTGACCGGCAGTGCTTTTATTAAAGAAACTTGTCTGCATTTCTTCAGTAATTTATATGTAATCACTATGTGCAAACATTTTTAGCCCTGGAGGTTGAAGGTGACAGCTCTATTGAAAATCCAACGACCCATTTCAAGAATGCCTGTTCATACACGTACATTCTGAGGTCATCTTCATATACAATAAGCCCCGCATGAAAATCTTCGCATATCAAATGGATATGTGAAGAGTTTTCACACTTCCAGAATCAAAAATAGACATTCTTGATCCTGGCGTGTATATAGTTAATTTATATTTTTGATAATATAAAACGACCTCATCAATGTTCCTTTTCTGATGTTGGAAAGTTCGTCCGGATGCGGGAGCGGGGCACTACCGACGCACAATTTATCTAAAGAAACACGAATACAACACACTAAGAGAGGGATTCCATTCACAAAGTACGCAAATTACTCGAAAAACTGTGATTTCACCATTTAATTTAGTTGAAAAAAAGGAATAATTTTTTATTTTATTTCCGTGAAAATAACGCAGCAAAAGCAAAACACGTCATTTTTCCAGACTTTTTCAGTGTCGTGTACTAATTCTCGACTAATACTACTAGCACATTCTAGACAAAATACGCGTATCTGTCAAGATAAGCAATAAAGGTAGTTGGAATTGAATGGAAAATACTAATATCTCTTGTCATTTTCTAGTTACAGGTATTCCACTACACAGCTCATACTCTCCAGGATTCACCACTATCATGCTTTTTGAGTGGCCCTAATCCTTACAGCTGATTTAAATATGTTCAAAAAGTCTACCAAGCAGATTTTCAAGAAATTTGTTATTTCAATAAAGTAAACCACCACCACACTTCGAGAGTTGCCCCATCAGCATCCTTACTGTTGGTTTGAATTGGTTTAGAACGTTTGCTAAGCAGAGTTTCAAAAAATGTGTTTATTATACCAGTGAAGCTGGAGTAGTTGGAATTAAATGGAAAATGCTAATTTTTCTTCTCATTTCTAGTTACAGGTTCGTATCAGTGAAGTAAGTTGGTAAGTTCATATGCATCGTTCCATGCCTCATGCGTCATATGATCAAAAAAGAAACGACGCTAGTTGGCGTAACTTGAGTAAGGTTGCCAGTACGACAAAAGCTAGGTAAGAGGGTGTGCCGCGAATCAATAAACCACTAGTACACTTTGTTAGAAGCCCAAACAGCATCCATACTGTTGGTTTACATCGGTTCAAAGCAGCTATTAGGCAGAGTTTCAAGAAATTGGTTTGTTATCCCAGTGAAGTGAACACCATCACACTGCCCCAACAGCTGAGCTATAACTAGTTCATGTTCCAGAAATTCCAGTAGTTCCTGAAGTTGATTTTCAAAAATCATTTTAGATGAAATTGTTGTGCTTGATTGATTCTATAACTGCTGCTCTAACTTTAACATTAAAGGTGTGAGAGCAGAGTAACCGAATATTCAAATAATATTCACCATTGCATAAAAAAAAATTAGTCATATTTTCAACTATTATACTATAGTTTACAACACTTTTTTTACCAGTGAAATAAGCATCACATTCTGTGAGTGGCCCAGACAGCATTGGTACTGTTTGTTTAAATCGGTAAAACGGACATATTAAAAAAATATTAAATGTTTGTTTTTTTCAGAGAAAACCATCATCACACTTTGTGAGTGACTACAACAATCCTTACTTTGGCTATGTATCGTTTCGATTCGGTTCAAAAGTGGTATAAAAAAATCCTTGTTTTTCCAATGAAAAACCATCCTCACACTTTGTGAGTGGCCCTAAGTGGTATCCCTACTGTTGGTTTAAAATTGTGTTGGGCAGAGTGTCAAGATTATTTTTTGGCTTCCCAGTTAAGTAAAACAGCATATCAATTTATAAGTGGCCCCAAACCGCACCCTTAATGTTGATGGAAGTCGGTTCAAATCGTTCCGATTATTATTGGAAACATTTATAAAAAACATATGTTAACTACGGAAAACTGCTCTAATTAAAAAAAAGTTTTTTTTTCATTGAAAAACTACAATCAAACTTAATGTGTGGTACTGTCGGTATAAATTGGTCCCAGGCGTATAAAATGTGGTTCCTGAAAGAAGTAAACCACAATCAACCTGTGTGAGCGGTTGTTTATTATGTTCTATTTTTTTTTTTGTGTTGAGAAGTTCTTTTAAAACTTTTTCTATTTTTCTGTAGATCTACACACTTAGAAAATTTTACATTATTCGGTAATTTTTTACCGAACTTTCAACGGCAGAACGTTAGGTAATCTGATTTAACGGATTTCGGTAAAATTTGACAAGTTCCGGTAATTTTTTTCTACCTTTTTTAATTTTTTCTTCTTTCGAATACTGTGAAATTTTCTTAGTGGGTATCTAAATCCTTTCACGGTGTCCTCCTGTAAATTTTTTTCAGGTCTTCTTCCAACGTTTAGCGATTTTTTTTTTCAATGGCAGTTCATATTTGTATACGGAAACAGATCCGTTTCTGTTTTCATGAATAAACATTATGAAACAAAATCTCATCTTAACTCAGATGCGAGTCATGAACTTAGGAAGTCTTGTTTTGCCTCTAATATAAAGTTGTTTATAGTGTAGTAAATATAACACCAAGTACTATTACAGCTCTCCACATCCACACTAGGTTCGAAGCCTAACGGTGTTTTTTTTACATTCAGAGTCGATAAAGTAGATTTCTCCGATTCGTGTATAAGGTTTTCAGTATAAGGAACTCAGCTCATTTTTTGAGTCAATTTATTCATGACTTCATTGCGGCGAGAAATTAGTTCATGATATCATGAATATTGTTCGTGATTTATATTCATAACACGAAAACACAACATATTCATGAAATCATGAGCTGTTCTCGTTTAGAAAAACACATTATTTTCTGTGTACCTGGTGCACTGCACGACTTTCCTTACAAGGGCAAACCGAAAGGAATCCTAGTCTTGCGTGGTTTTATTAAGTCATTCTTATTATTACTACATGGACTGCCGTTTATCATATAGAATCTAATTATTAGAATGAATATTTATAACTGCTTAGCTTAGCTTAGCTTTGCTTGACTGACTACACGTATCAATGGTTGCTGTTCCGTGATTGATCAGAATCAGTGAAATTGCACAATGTAGTTGTAGGTTTATGTAAAGGCATTGACGTTGGGTGTGATACTGACGAGTTTAATACATATATCTTGAAGATAATGTATTTATTATATTTAATTTAGGTATACTTATTTACTAATGAGTAAACTCAAATTAACAAGTCGGAATGGTGGTCGGTTCTTTTCTTCAAAACTCCCATAGTAAGAATAGGAATATGAAAGCATGAAGACTTTGTTGCATATTTCTTAGACCTCACCGAATTTGGCATGGCCATTGCTTTACGATGTTAAGATGAAATTATTATATTTACGAAACTAAGTTCAACCATTTTGAAGTATGAGCTCGTTGAACATAATGAACTTTAGATGGAATGACACCTATCATCAAAAGTATTTTCCGTGGCGATTGAAGTACTGCCAACAATGTTTTACTTAAATTCGGTGATCAGTTTGCGCCCGGATCATCAACCAATCTGCAAAACAAACAACAGATATCAAAGAATATATTAACAATCATTGAGGCTATATACTGAACAAGGATGATAAATGGTTCACAATCAAATGTGAAAACCACAAGATGCCACTGCAGGAACTCAAAATGATTTCAAACATGTATTACCTCAATCTACCGTTTAAAAACTCTTCGGTCAAATGCATTACATTTATAAACAATTCTCCCTTGAATATCGCCCCATATAAATTCCTTGTGTGTGATTTATTTCCAAAATAATACATTCACACACCAGCATCCATCATAAATTTCCCGAAAAACCATTAGGTCCAAATCTCTGATCTGGAAACTAAATTTATAGACGTTTTCGCATATTTCATCGCTAGCCTGCTCGACGGCTTTTCCCCCCTACTACTGACTACAGAGTCCAACAGCTGTTCGACCGAAGAGTGCTTTTCCAAAGCCAGCCAGTAGCAAAAACCACGCTTTCAATAACATCAAAGCTCAACGTTCTGTCTGTTCCACTCTGGAGACTATCCACCGCCGCTGGCTATAGAGCAGGAATGGGGCTGTGGAGGCAGAGGTTCCAACTATAACAGAATTTTGTGTGGAATAAATTAAATTCTCGTTCTCGTCTACTGGCGGCATTTCTTGTTTTTTATTATTTTTATTTCTCCAATGCAATATCACTGAATGTAGTGGCTCTGTTTGTAAACACGAACGACCGGTTCGCTTTGGAGCCGCAGCACACTTGACCTTGTCGCGCGCACTGGAGGATCGACCGACCGGTTCTCCTAGAGTTGACTTTTGAATGACCATTAACATTTATAGAATTCACGTGATAGTTTTGCCTCCTTTTTTTGTTTTCGCTGAGCGCGATGCAGCATTTGAAAACTGTGAAAATTTTATGCAAGAATTTTCTGCCTTCGCAATGGGAAAAGGACGGCGGCGTTGTTGATATTGTGGAAAAGGCGGTATGCAAATGAAGCGGTTCTGAATGCGTTGAAAGTGAACTGGGAGCGTTGAGGTCGTTCAATTGCTCCGAGGCATTGCTGGAATTACATCATCAAGTCTGATCTAGAACAGTTGAAAGCTACTCCCAAGATCTATTCATGCATGACAGTTCAGACGGGGCTTTGTTAGCAGCATTTACAAACGTGACGTGTTAATTTATTGTTCACGCTAAGCGAATTAATTGCTCAACCAGCGGCTCTGGCTGCTGCTGCTGTTCATCGTCATCATCCCGAACAGGACTTTTCCCTCGAATCATGCACCAGCAAAGATGAATAGGAACTTCGCAAAAAACCTATTTGTACGACCACACGATTTCTGTTCCGCCAGCAGGCAATGGCAGCCGGTGCTACTGCTGCTATCAGGTATGTAGTACTCTACTCTATTGGTTTCGATGTACATGATAAGTAGCGTGTCACGTTTTTCCACGATGTGCTTTGTCTGTGCACGTCCGTGGGCTATCTTCCCGTTTAAACGCGATACAAAGCAGTGGATTGGCAGATTTGCACGCCGCTCGCTTGCGAAGCATCGACTTCGGGACGGTCTGGAATCGACCGGGAGCCACGGATGGACGGACGGACGGACGTGGGTGGATATTGGTCACGTATTGGTGTTAATTGTCTATTCTTTTCGGATGCTCACCGTTTGCGCTACGTGCGTTAGATTGTCCGACGGTTTTTGCGGTCTTTAGGTGATATTGATTGCATGAAGGCACGTAGAGTGTGCTGAACCGCTTGGCTAAGAAGTGGGTCAAGTAGTTCTTTCGGAATGGAAGTATGTTGGCGGGGAGGGGGTTCCTTAAGGATTTCGGAGCTTAACTTTGCAGTTGCTTTGTTAGGGCAAATTTATTTACTGATGCGGAGTTTTCCGAACGTGACTCCTTATATTGTTTTACACCAGTGTCGTGATTTTCAGAATTTCTGGTGAAAATGATCTAATATGAGCAGCTTGAAAATCTGTTAACCCTGTTGTCTAAACGAGTTTAACCATTTGTAAATCTTAAAGAGGTTAATACAGGAATGCAAATAAAGTTCATGTGAGGTGATGCATCGTTGTTGCTGAGATTGAAACAGATCATAACTTTCTAACTATATTTTATATTGTATGGAATTGGTCAGTATCATCAAATCATTACGATTTTCTGGTCTTCTATCAAAAATTACTTTACTTTGCCAGCTCCAGAAACTATTTTTAAGGAGAGGCATTTACGAGTTTTAGCACACTTCTGTGGAATTTCTGGGTTTCTCAATTATCTGCCAGTTGAAAAATAACGACTATCAATTGATGCACAAGATTTGTTTATTTGATCAAAGATGTTAAATATCCCAAACTGGCGTGTTGAATTTATGTCAGTCTAATGCCAGATTTATTTCAGCTCGCTGCCGATATGATGTCAAGTCAAGTTATGTTTTCGTCTTACACAACTAGCAAGCGCATCTGTTGAAAGTTGTAGATTCCCTTAAAAATGAGAAAACATCATTTTCAACATGCCGCAACTTCAGCCATCAGGACAAGACACTAAGTAGCCCTTTGTATTGATTTCCAATGTTATAATTCACCCAGAGGCACCTTATCAGAATAAACTTTTCCGAACAAAGTTTAAAATTTTGATAATTTCAATTTAGTTATGACGAGCGTGGTAGTAGAACTAACGTAATTGGAAAACTAGGAAAATTTAATATAATTGTTCATTATGCAATTGAAAATTAAAAACTTTAAAACACATTTTTAAACCGTTTTCCTAGAGAAACCTTATCTTTTGATAGATAGTGTTATTCCATCTGCGACTTCTTAGTGATAGTTTTAAAAAGTGTTTCAGTTTCTTTCTTTTTTAATATTGTTAGTGTTACTTTAGTGTTCAAAATTGGAATGGTCTCACCCAGTTCTACCTTTCGATGTAATTTAATATCATGCTAGCAAAAATCTAAATTTTTATTTGCCTGCCATTCTGCGAAAAATTAACCAAATTGGATGCAACCTTTTGCAAAAGATCACAAATTTGTATTAGTTTTTGATACAGTATCAGACTTTCCGCAATTTTACGTAGTTCTGGATACATTTAGGACAACCTTGAGGTAAGCACCCTTCTCGAAACACTGATCAAGATCAAAACGGTACCATGGCTTGCGACACCTCAAACTTCATGATTTTGCAAAACAAGACCATTGGTGGTAATTCTGGAAATATTCGGTCATTGTGGCCACTCCTGGCCGTATTTCGGGAACCGGATTCCACCGGGAAAGTGGCCAGATTTTGAACGGTACCAGGACATGGCTTGCGACACCTTACACTTCATGATTTCCCGAAACAAGACCGTTGGTGGTCATTCTGGAAATATTCCACTAATGTGGCCACTCCTGATAGTCGTCCGGGACCTGGGTTCCGCCGGGAAAGTGGCCAGATTTTGAACGGTACCAAAACATGGCTTGGGACACACGCATTATGACCACAACGTCTTCTAGGTGCTTGCCCGCTGCTCAGACACGGCAGGCCTCGATTGACTTTTCCCCATAACAATGTTCATCTTGCCGAGCAGCTTCTTCACCGTTTGACCGGTTGAGGCCACCTTGCCCTTGGTTCTCCTATTCATCTTCTGGTGTACTTTACGGTTGCGCAGCACTGTCGGGATGAAGTATCGTAATGACATGCTGCAGAACTATATGTGGGTGTATTACCCAAGGAACATTGCTGGTTTTATCATGGTTTTATAGCATTCTTGCAGTCTAATTCATGCTCTTCAGAACCCTTATAAAACCAAAATTGTTACTTGGGTATAGCTCTTACACTATTATTCTGTTTTATTGGTTTTATAATAATTCATTCATATGAAATTCTCTCTTATCTTCATGGGATTTGTACCTAAATAATTGAATAGATTTTCTATAATTTTTCAAAAAGGTTTTCTGGTGGATTATTCACATATATCCATGTGAACTTTTGATACTAACAATGTGGGTGTGGGTGATTGTCATGATTATTCGGGACGTACCGCTGCTCTTGACAATCCAGAAGTAGTGGCTTTTGAAGTCAACGCCAAATGGTGGCTGATCGAGCGACGGAGCTCGTCGTTCGTAGACTACGGCATCTTTCCTCATTTAGGGAGATTGACACGGTCCATGACGATATCGGAGAGACCGTGCTAAGAGGTGAATGTAGCTTGGTGAGTTAGGGGTTTTATTGAGCATCAAAATCTTTTTAAAGGTTATGGCCAATTGGGCCACATGTCGAAACAAACCTTACTTTTTGCAAACCAAAGGATACTGCACCGAATCGTGCGTGTCTCGACCAGACAAGATGGCGACTTTGAGTAGCGGGAGGTATTCGAAAATCGGTATTAAGTACCTAGCCATTAGAAATAACGTAGAGTGAGCTATATTTGGGGCGTTAGATAAGAATATATGACGCATCCATATTCCTTGTAGAACGAATAATTTTTTTAAGTTTAAGAACTCGTTACAAACTCGATCAGGTGCTCACGAACGTCTGTTACTTTATGAGTAAAGTTTCAGTTTCCTCCCCCAATTTTCCCTCAGCACGTACTTTAGAAGGTGGAGGGATGTTTTCTATGGCCAGTATCATGGTCACTTCACCTGCTGGCCAACTTTTAATTTCGTTCTGATTGTTTAATCCACTGTCATAAATGCGAGTTCACCAACTTTTATGCACATATTAAATATATGCTAAGCTACCAACATTCTTGTTTGACATTTTTTGTTTTAGATTTCTCTAACATTTACTAGATCTTCGCTACTCTTATATAATTTTAACGTAGGACTACGTTTCTCTTTTCTATACCAGGTGTCATTTCAAAATTTTGAAAAAGAGAGCGTTACGCTAAAGCGAAAGGTCTGTGAAAGCTAATAACTCTCGTTGAACTGAACACAATGACTTCATTCATACACCATTTGATTAGAAAAAAATACAAAATGTTTGCATTGAAATTACAATTAAGTTTATTAAGTATAAGTAGTTTAATTTTTTACTTAAAAATGTCCTTCTTTTGCTCCCATACAAATCTCTGTATGAATGGTTGAAAATATGTTTATCCCTCTCCGGGTCCTCAAAAAAGGGTAACAAATGGCTCAAATTGTCTTTTGCTTTTTAGTTCATTTAGTTTCGTTCCATGATGAATACAGAACAAGCCACATCCCTCAGCTGCAACATTATTATGCTCTATTGCCGGTGTCTGATTTTATAACTGAGGCTCGTCGCCTCTTCAGAATTTAGCTTCGTACTGTATATTCGTGCCTCTCCTCATTCAGGGATATGCTATCAACGCTAGTATATAGAAGCGGGTACGAACCGAAATGATTTTAGTTTTCAACACGAGCTCTCAGCTGGTGGTTCGGGCAGGACTTTATCTTCCTGTCACAGTCTCCCTGGTTGTGTTATGGGAGATGACCGGCTTACAAGACCGGCTAATCAGACAGTTACAAATTTCCATGCCTTCCCAAAGCAATGATAAAATTTCGGGCCACTGAAAACTGACCATTCGTCCCTTATCATTTATCATTCATCATATCATATAATATCATTTATTTATGATTTGAAATCATTCCGGTTCGTCTCGCGTGCTATATACTAGCGTTGGATAGCATGGCCAAGAAAAATGAGGATCACGAAAGTGCAGTTTGGAGCAAAATTCATAAGAAGGGATCCAAAGCAAAATTATAGAACTAACATTTTAAAGAAAACCATATGTGTAATGATACGTATAAACTAGATGATACCACTATTACTATAAACCACCACGGTCCCACGTGAACCTTTTGGGTATATCTTTGATGTAGCTCACCACTAATTTTTTAATCAGAATCGCTTAACTCTAGAAACGTGACTGTACATAAAATAAAAGCACGAATTAAAAAATGTGACAATCGACAGCATGTAAAGAGTTCCACAAATGTTTGGCTCAAAATATTCAACGGAAGGAGTAATATTTCATCGAATAGTTGGACTTGGTGAGTCCGTTCCAAATATGAACAATATGTTCGGTCTCAGTGCGATCCACATCAACTTCGGTTTTGATCGAATATTAGCTTTCGAAATCATCTGAACTGTTAGCTTCGGGAACAAGTGAGAGCAGAGGAGCACGTCGTGAGTGTTAGAGATGTTTTTTTACCTAATTCTATGGGTTCCATTTAAGGTTTTTTTTTCTAACAGGAACAATAAATATACGTAAATCATGATTATCGAAAATTTTCATGTTTTCATGGATATTATATTGAAAATTTGAACGAACGACTACTTGTCATTTTACTTTGATGGTTCATTCGCAAAGATGAACACTTTGTGGCTGAGGCATGTTTAAGACGAACTTTTCTCAATCTATAAGGGAAACTTAATGGACAGTTCAGTGAATAGTTTTGAGTTCTTGTACACCTTTCGCTTCCGACTTATGTTGAACAGGCTTCTGATTTCTCTGCAAATCGTTCTGTATACTCCGTCAAAATCAGTAGTTATCCTCTTGTCTTCATTCTGAGCAACGATGAATAAAGCTGTTGCAAATGACTCGTCACGTTGAGAATTTTGAGTCTTTCCGTCTGTTTCTTCCTTTGGCTTTAGTCAGTGTCACGTTTACAAGTTTAATACGGTGTTTCGAAGTTTCGTCAATCATTTGTAGGTCAGTCCATGAAGTGTCATTAATGTGTTATGAAAGTCTTCCGAAGCAGTTTTCTCGAACTAAAATAAAGAAGTAATTGTGTTGTAACTTGTGCGTTAGAATGATAGATGTGCTGCGAAAGTCTTTTTGAGCAGTTTTCTCGAATAAAAAATAAGTTGACATTATGTCGTCGAGATATTTGAATTCTACTAGTTTTAATAATGTCTGATGTTACATGTCTCAGCAGTCCCAACAGTATAATTATTATGGTTACGGGTGGTGGAGAGAGAAGTTTCCTTTAAAAAGTGTTTGGGAGATCGTTGCGGCATTTCGTAACTTCTTCAGTCGTTTATAATTTAGTTAACTGATGTCTAGTTCTTATGGGTTTTCAAAGTCATCGATACATACCTCGTCTTACCACGTTTAATTCACCTAACATTTTGTCTGTTTTAGTCAGTTCTTGTCTTCTGCGATATTTAGTAAAATTCTATAGTTATGTTGTAGTATAGTTATGTTAAGTTCTCGAGTAATTCATGTTAAGGGCCTAAAAGCCATTTGTAAACAATGACTTTAAATTTCGATTTCTCTTGAATCTTGAATCACTCTCGTGAAATAAAAGCAGCATTTGGTAGAATAATGTTAGTTCTACCATATGAAGTAGCTGTATATAGTAGGATTCAAGTGGTTTGTGAAAGATCAACGTTTTAAGTCATTGTTTACAATTGGCTTTTAGGCCCTAATCATGAATTACTCGAGAGTTTACGTTTATTTGTCTAATCCTAATCTTTAAGTCGTTTAATAGCTTCAAAGTCTTAAATGCATATGGAGCCTAACAATAATTATTTGAGTCTTGGTGAGCAATAAGATTCACTTTTTGGTAGCAAAGCTTCATCACGCCTACTCCCTATCTTTTATTATAAAATTATTTAGAACGAAGCCGTTAGAGATTGTTTGTATGCCATTGTTATAATGTTTGGTATTACTATTGTGGCTCTTTGAAATGAGACATAACCAAATAAGAATGGCGCTACGTTCCTAGTTTTAACCAAACTTCTCCTCAGAGAATCCAACAGTCGATTCCCTAGGAATGTCAATAATCTAGAACACATTGTCTACCAACATATACCTAGCGAGCTAGATTTATACTTAAACGTGGCTATGGCTCATCATGTTAAGGAACGCATAAGAAAGGTATTGCAGTCAAGATGAAATCCCACCTCATTATAACTGAGGAAAGAGCTCCACCAGGCTGCACCAGCTTCAAGGCTCCCAGATAGGGTGTCCGTTGGATCACATCTAAAAAATCAGTGCATCAATACCAATCAAAATATTCAAGATGATAACACCACGTCAGGATATGTCTTTGGTTGCCGACTCAGTGCTGATGGCCACCCATCGCGGCCAGATCACAAATCCAAGGAGAAGAGAAATCATCCACCTCAATTTCATTTAGTTAAAAAAGTGATTAAGTGATGTGTTAATTTAGATTTTCCTAGTTTTCGAAAAGAAATTATTCCATCTGGAAAAACAGTATGTTCAGTATTCGAAACAAAATATTCAAATCAAACGATGATTCATTGATTCGAAGTGAATACAATGTAACTGTGCGAAGAGCGGTTCCAGTGAACCTGGTGTTCCGTAGTGTGTGTTAACGTTTCTTTTCGATTATGTGGCACTAAACCACCAGGATATAATTCGAGAATCTGTGCTGGGAGGGAACTGCATTGAAAACCAAACGAATTGCGACGCTGGTGTTCCTCCTGAGGCGGCCGAACATGGCCGCGTCCATCTGGAACCTAAAGATATTTGCTGGAAGGCGATTTTTGACGTCCTAGAAAAGATACAAGCTACGTCTTTCATTACATATCAGCGGCTGTGATCTACAATTCGGGTGAGCTTTTTCCAATATGTTATCCTGTAGGTCTAATTCATTTGGTTGATAGTTCTGGTCAGATTCTGTGCGTTGTCGGAGGCTGAAATCACTCCATGATGTATTTTACTGCAGTAAAGTTCCGAAAATGTGTATAGCTTTAAATGCCTGTACAAAAATTGGTGACCATGTTCCTATCGTCAAAGGAAAAACAAATCCCAGATATTCTTCTCTTTTCAGAGAGCGAGTATTGCGCTATAATCATAAGCCATATGAGGCTAGGATTATAGTTTATGTTTAAGTCCCAAACGTTTGCAGAGCAATGGAGCATCACTTAACCTCTTTAGACTAGATGCTCCCAACGACTATTTTTAAATATTTTTGTGTTCTGTACACTAAACAGGACATTCTGTTTAACCATTCTCTCCGATTATTTATTTCTTTTGTGCTTTGATATTTACTAAAGGCTGCGTGGATTTTTTTTCATATTTTTAAGGTAAATACCAAATTCTCCCTATCTCCATCGTTTGCATGGAGGTGACCAGGTGAGCGATCGAGGAGTGTCTTTGTTAGGATTATTGCGTTGAGAATCGTATATCAGTAACTGATGCCGTTTCATGGTGACATGCAAAGTTTTCAATGAATTATTCCTCATCGTAGCTCCATCCAGGAGGACGTTTGCACACCAATGCTAATATTGACATTCTCACGAGTTTTTTTGAAAATTCTTAAGGTTTCAAGTCTTTTTACTATTTTCTTAACTATTCTTAACCGAATTTTTCTGACAATGCATGTTTATTGTATTAACCTCTATGAATAAAGTGCTAGCCAAAATATCTACTGTCCATGATACTAATGCTGAACAAATCTACAAACCAACCGTAAAATTCTTCGGTTAAACAACAATTCCTACAGACATCCTGCAGACTTGGCACTCTACAGCCTCTACAGTCAATATTGTCAATGAAAGATAGATATTTATACCTCATCATAGATTCATCGCAACACCGCCCGGAACATCGCTGCCAGCAATTTCCACCATCCAGCTACCATTTTAGCGATATCGCACATACAGAACACTACAATTCTCGATTCAGTTTTCACTTGTCCTATTAAGTGCCTTCATTCCCCGTCCCCCTCTGAGCCTCCTCCCCGGCCATGTTGAACGACAATCGATCGATATTGTACGACACACTCACAGCAACGTTCATCTGGTCGCGTCGTGTGTAGAATTTACCTTGGCTTGAATTTCATGCCTTCCGGCTTCACCGGCTCCGGCCACGGCACTTGGAACGGAATGAGATAATCAATAAAGTGGAATTAAAAATTCATCACTTGACACGACCCGGCGACGTTGGCGATGATGCTCGGGCTTGAGTTTGTCACACCGAAACCACGGCCTCGTCAGTCAGTCGGGTTTAAATGTGCAGTAGATTGTTGTGCGTTGCGAATTGCTTTAACTAGCGGCTGGCGACTTGCTGTCATCCTTTGGCTTGAGGTTGCGGTTTTGTGGTCGGAGTTTGCCTATCGAGTTACATTGTGAGTCAAATCCAGTGCACGTGAAGGTTCCTTTATCTATGGCATATGAAAAGGAAACCACCATTCTCCGAGCATAATCGTCGAACCATCCTTTCATCGCCGCAACATAAACAGGCTTTCAGCATTCTTTTGTTGCTATTTTTTGCACATATTTATTCATACCATGTTACACACCAATCTCTTCTGTTAGGTTATTTCCTTTTTTTACCCGCCGGCAATGAAGGCAATCATGAATAACGAGCAAGTCCTTTCCTTGACGCTGACACAACCATCCGGCCAAGTTGCATACATGTAGGAGTGAATGCAACATTGTAGAGGAGCATCGTTCATTTGTATTCAACTTGTGCTGAAACTGAAAGTCGCCCTCTGCTGGCGGCAGAACATTTCTGTGTTGGCAGTGATGGGCTGCATCTGTTTGACGAGCAGGGAGCCGAAAATAAAATTTAATTACAGCCAGTCCGGCACACAATTGACACATTTCTGTTTCCTTCTACTTACGATTGTTCGAATTCGATTCCGCTCACGTTTTGACACTTGGATTGGGTAACGCATAGTACGTACGTAGGAAATGCACGGGACCTGTCGATTTGTTTCCGCCAACATATGGTACCCTTCAGACAGGCAGTCATTCGCCAACCAGACAAGGACGATAAGAATTGCGAACTTCTTTCAGAGCATGTATTTTGAGCAGTAGACGTAGACGTGAACGATTTCGCCTTATGCGCCCGGACTGGATGCAAGTCAGAAGGGGGTGCAATGCGTTTCCGTTTTGTGTTGTTTCCATTTTTTTTGCGTAGTTGTCGTCAAGTAAAAGACCGAACGAATCGAGGGAGAGCATGTGCAATGCAGTCTTAGCCGTCGGTGGATTTGGTTTCATACTTGGTTTCGATCGCGGAATCTTCGTAGACAGAGAATGCTGGAGAGAATTGGTTCTGGAAAGGGAAAGTCTGATGCCTTTTCTCAACAGGAAGGTTGGCGGAACAAGGTTATGACCTTGCTCAGCTTGGTTGAATTTTTGTTTATTAAGATTTGAAGAACTATCATTTCACTGTAAATTGAGGTCCAGCAAAAAGCTCGTTACACAAGCCGGCAATATGGTTAATATTTCTATCAGTTATAAGTAGTAAGTGGTTAATGAATAGAATCAGAAGTCAAGGTAGAATAAACGGTCAAATGACTGAGTCAACTGTTGCCCAAAATCTGAAATTCCGTCTTTCATAGCACTCACTTCCACAAGCTGTACCAGTCCTTCACATATCACTAACACCATAATGTTCCCTCTGGTACCAAATCCTCTAATCACTCGCAGGTTTTCACCCACCAACGTTTTAGACCTGCTCACTATAATTCTATACAGACTTTTCTGATAAAAGTTCTATACAGAATCCGCTCAGAAATTTTCGATACCGAATCTATACAGGATCTGCTAAGAATTTTTGTCAAAAAGTCTTTCAGTTATGCCGAAACCCCTTCAAGATTCACCGACATTTCCCAGTTTCGGCAACAAAATTTGCCAGGATCCTCTAGGGGATTTGTCAGAAACTTTTTCGAAATTCTTCGGACCCCCCAATCAGGAATCCTCTCTGAGTTTCCCAGAAGTCGAAATTCAATTTTGATATCAAGGCTGATAGCGACTTAGTGACTAAAAAGAGGAACTATGCCCTAAAACAAGATCAAACTTTATTATGAGTCTAAGGTAACTAAAACTCATATCTGATAAAACTGTGTGTTAAGGAGATATAACTAGATTTTATGACGAGTAGTTCAGACGTCCTCTACAAAAAAAAAATTAGGCTTGTTCGCGTCAACATCTGGAAATCCCTAAATACGTATATCTCTGGAAATACTTCATCAACGCGTGAAATATTTCGCAGACTGGTGAACGTATGTCTGATCATTGTTTAAAATCAATTGGTGATACTACAAGCTTTTAGATCGAAGATGGCGTCGAAAGAAGAGTAAGTGCGAAAATCGATTCCGGGGATCTGTCAGTAAGAAAACTTGCAAAAAACTTTGGTTTTCCTGCAAGCACTGTCCATAACGATCTTAAATTTTTGAATACACGATTGACAACAGCCAGGTTATGAAGTCGTTCAAGGTGAAAACTGTACCGAATCGTAATGCTGGACAGAATGTGACGGCTAAAACCCGGGCTTGCAAGTTGTATTGCGAATATTTGACGAAGATTTCCTACGTGATAATGGACTCAGGACTCACCAGCTTCATGGAATGTCTTATTACTGGCATGCAACGGAATGGCGTAGAGGAGCATTTCAGGACGAAAAAAGGCCAAATTTCCCAAACAATATTTAGTTCGCCAGGCAATACGCAGCTGTGGTCAAGCAGTCCAAAGCATCACTACCCGAACGGTAGACAAAGAAATATACCGTGATGAATGCCTAAAGAAGCGATTGTTACCTGATGCTCCCTTACTATTCTGGCCTAATTTGGCATCTTGTCACTTCGCCAAAGATGTTTTGGAATGATATAAAGTGAATGGAGTCCATGGTGTACCGAAAGAGGCGACTCCACCTAACTGCCCGGAGTTGCGACCTGTCGAATGGTATTGACCAAAGTTTACGCACCATACAAAATTTAAAAAAAAAACAAAAATATGGGGAAAATTCTACGAGGGGTAAGAGGGGGAAGCTCGAGATTTTCAAAAATCAGTCTACGTCGATTATGAACAGGTTCAAAGAGCTTTTAGCTTCAACAGCCTTAAGCTTCTGATTTATCTTTTCATGGACTTCAAATGAATTTTGTTGTAAACTTGCATCGGACCGTCACACAGTGGCCGCTGTTCTTATAAAAGTCGGACGAAACCTAAAATGTTTGTATATCGGCCTGAAAATTACATATTTAGTAAATTTTGGGGTGTTGAGTTGATTTTTGACATCAACAATTATTTTAAATGGAAGATAATCTCTCTAAAGTGCAACTGAACCTTTCTTACGAGTATGATATTTTTTCAGTTCATACAAAATTTGAAACCCTTTTTCAGTAGAATTTCAACGTAATCAAAAATAATTTTAATAGGGTAATTGACGGATTTAGTAATACTTTAACCTATTATCGTTAGCCAGTGGACTATTAAGTGTGTGAAGTCAGTCATAAATTGTTTTTTTCATTTTAAGTCTACACTCGAGAGCATAAGGGGTGGGGGGAGGGAGTGGGTTGAGTTTATTTTATTTATTGTTCTCTAGGTTGGAGGTGGGTAGTAGGAAATGCATACGCAACAGATTTAGCAATATGAAAAAAAAATTAAACCGTCAATTGTATTGCTACAAAAGAAGGGTTATCTAGTAAGTTGAAATTAATTGCATATAGTTTGAAGGGGTGTATAATACAGATAAATCTATATATATGGCAACTCTGCACGCAAACTTCACGCAAACATCAGCACCTTCGTAGTCCCGAATGGCAAACAGCCACGGAGAAGAGAAGCTCGTTATACAAGATGTGTCACAACTACATACAAGCGAGCTCCCATAGCGCCCATGCAAATAATTACATCACTAAATTTTTGCGGTCTACTAATACGCTTGCAGTTAATCTTCTTCCTCACCCTGTATAAATGCTCATTGGATTCGACAGGCTCGTTCGAACACCAATACTTGCATTTTGTGTATGAACTTTGAAATTGTACAAAGTTGAAAAGGTCCAGTGCACTTAATCGGACGGAAGTCAATTTAAAAAAAAAAATACAAGTTTTCTTTCTCATCAAAGATGTGCTCGACACCAATCGGTAATCAATATTTTTTCTCCTTTGTCATTAAATGTGTTTAAGCTTTCGTTTTTATTTAATTAGAAATTTTCTTAAAAAGAAAAAATATATTGGATCCAGTTCTTGATATAGCCAGCTCGAACGATAAACGTACTGCTATTGAAAACTACATAGAAAGATTTGTAGGTGGAACCATTCATGAAGAATATGAGAAGCAAATATCAATATTCTTTCGAGAGTTCTTGCGTCGATGGAGTAAATCACAACGGAAAAGGATCGCTTTTTAAAGGAAAATGGTGATTGGCTCGACGATTTTTTGTACTTTCTGGACCTAGTTCATCAACATCAGAAGCAAATGTCAATCAAGGTGGTCGACCTTCAAAAGAATTCGGTGATTGCAGCAACCGAAGTAAGCGTCGAAGAACGGAAGAATTGCGTCGTACATGTAGCTTTAGTACGTTCTTATTGCTCTTACTTTGTATTTTTTTCTCTTTAACTTAAATGTTTTTTTTCTTTATAACTTTATAATAGGTGAGTTGAAGTTTGCTACTGAGGTGGCTTTGCGTGCTGATGGGCAGAAGGAAGTTGCAGGCATTCTGAAGACTGGTGTCTCTACGCAAAGGCTATCTGATGAACAAGCTTTAGCTGTATTTGTTGATGCAAAGCTATCTAAGCGTAGCTACAACATCGTAAGAGAGCCTGCAAAACCATATACCCACCATATGACTCAATCTCTGCTGCTAAAAGAAGTGCTATCCTCCAGATCAGTACTTCGAAATTTCAGAAGGTCTTTGCAGAATTGATTTACAGCAACTTTTAAATCATACTGTTTCAAGATTAATTAGTCTTGTGCAGTTTGATTTTACTAATCTACCTAATGACGATTTGCGGCTTGTTCTGAAATGGGGATGGATGGAACTACGCTAAGTGAGTACAATCAAACATTTAAAAGTTTGGAAAACTCAGACGCAAACGTAATTTTGACATCACTTGTTCCACTAAAACTGTTTCAAGGGAAATTGTCATTTGGGAAAACTTGTTTCCATCATCGACTCGGTATTGTAGACCAGTTTCTCTACAACTGGCAAAGGAAACTGTCGATACGACCCGTCAAGAATACGACCGGATGAAAAATGCAATTTCAAAGTTACAGCCTTTTATTGTAAATGTTAACGGTAGAGAACTTAACGTCAAATTTGAACTTGTTATGAGTATGGTTGATGGTAAAACTATAAACGCCATAACAAACACATCATCTGCGCAAAGGTGTTATCTTTGCAAATCAACATCCGCAGAATTTAATGACGTTGAAAAAATGTTGAAGAAATCTGTGAACAGTGATTTTCTGGATCATGGCTTGAGCAGTCTACATTGTTTGATGAGATGTTTTGAGTGTTTGCTGCATATTGCATATAGGCTGGAATTCTGCAAATGGGTGAAAACGGCTCATATTGAGCTGTTCAACAGCACCAAACAACGCATTCAAAAGGAGTTTTCAGCAGACTGGGCCTACACGTGGACAAGCCACGTTCTGGTCTCGGCACAAGTAACAACGGCAACACGGCAAGGCAATTTCTTGCCAATGCGGAAGTCTCTTCTGAAATTACGGGCATTGATTTGGATTTGATAGTCCGATTTCGTACGCTACTAACAGCCATTTCTAGTGGTAAAAGGATTAATGTTTCGAAATTCAAATCTTATGCTACAGAAACCGCTTTTTATTACGTGAAGCAATATGGCTGGTTTCACATGCCTACAACGGTTCACAAACTGTTGATCCACGGAAGTGACATTATCGATCGCTCTTCGATTCCCATCGGAAAGCTCTCGGAAGAAGCCTAAGAAAGTATGAATAAGGAGATTCGACGAACGCGCGCAAGTAATGCTTGGAAAGGATCACGTGAAAGGACAAACGGAGACGTGTTTCGTGGATTGTTGGTTGCATCGGATCCGGTTGTGTCTAGCTACAGACACAACAAGCCGAAACCGAAAATCGATTTGCCAAAAGAAGTTTGGGATTTATTAATCTTTGATGAACATGATGATGATGTTGATCACCATGCGTCTCCATATCCACCTACGGCCGAACAAATTAAAATCATTTTTTAGCATATTTGCGCAACGATGCGCAAAATGGGGCCTAGCAATTCGGAAAGTAGAGATAATTTCCTATATAATTCACACTATCCCACCTTTTCGTACTGTTTCACCAGGTTGTACAGTGAACATTTGTAAAGAAATGTAGGTTAATTGTAATTTTTAAGCATATATTACAAATAATTTAAAATAGTTTGGAGCCATTTTAACAAATGTATTGGTATGAAAAATAAACTTCAATCATTTTCCTTCAAATTGAAGCTTTGTTTGCTCAAATCGGTTGAAAATTGAAAGAGTTACAGGCATATCAAGCAAACCTAAATATTGTGGTTTTCAGATATGAAAATCACCAAAATTGTACGACACAAGAATGTTCAAAGTTCTGCCAAAAATCGAAAACTCATCCAATCCGCACGAAATTTGGAGAAAATGTAATTCAATAGGGTATGTGTCCCTTGACTCAGCCTAATATGCAACAATCGTTTACATTTTTCATTGTAACTCATATAGTATTTGAGCTGGAAACAAAATTTAACTAGCTATACACTTCCTAAGAAATGTTTAATAAGCCATCTGGTAAAATGTATCACAAAAAGCTACACAACTCGTTTTATAAAGTCATAAACTTTCGAGGGATATGGATGTAATTTTGGTCTATGGGTACCAAATTGGGTCTAATCATGGATGCAAGTTCGTCCCATTTGATTGATTTTCTATTAAATGCAATCTTCGTACGGGTTTCTTCCTGATTTTCTGATTCAAGGCTTTCCCAGCTGTATTCGCTCTACCCAACAAACAATTTCACAAATTAAACTATACTTAAACTGCTAAAAAACACTTAAGTGAGTTTTACACATAATTTAGCGATCATTCGACGATCAAAACAATATAATTCACTCTATACAGATTTTGTTCCTTTTATTTGTGTTAAGATGAGTCATATGAACAACATTTTACCGGAACTCAGACATTTTTATTGTTAATGTTACCAATAACAACATGTTTACTACGCTTTCCATACAACAGGCCATATTTGGGAACCTAGAAACAAATATGTGCCTAACATTGGGTCTACCGTTTGCTGGTTAAATCATTGTTATTTTGCCAATGTGACCTGTTAGTTTATAACATGTGACTATATTCTGTACATCTTGGCTGCATTATTCGGTTTATAGGTTTAATTTCGGCAAATTTAGATCATTTAAAGATCGTACAGATATTCTGTTCAGCTTAACCAGTAAAGGCATGGTGTCTAAAAAGTCAAGGAAATCGAAAATTACGCGGAAGTGAACTACTATAAATTGATTGATCATGTCTCAATTGCTTTGAAATAAATAGGTCATGCTAATAGCAACATGATTTTGTTGATTATCAAAGAAATAATGACATATTTGGTACATAGGCCGAATCAAGGAGCTAGGCTAACATTACATCCCGTTACCCTATATGAGAAACCTAAGAAAAATATACAATGCCAAAAATAAAGACCCAATTTTTATAGATTATGACCGGCTTTCGGCCACTGTGCGTCATGTTAATTTTCGTTAGATCTTCCATTTCTTGACGAGGTCATTTTTAACTTCTTATGAACTAATTTCATTTCGTACTAGAGATAATGGTAGGAATTTCTGATTGTTCTTACTCGTTATTTTCTCATTTTTTATTTCTTTGCCTCAGGTTATCTAATGTTCTATGAAATTTGTTTTAATTTTCTTGGAATCTTTTAATAAAACCTAGCTCTAATAGATATTTCTCTAATTTTTGTTATACAAATTCTGGTAACTTTTGTGAGATCCCTTAGTAGGTATACTGTCATATATTTTTCTCTACATCCACCTCAAACCGTGTCTAGATATTATCATGCATTTTCTCCGGATCTACCTGAACACCAGAGCTACTGTCAATTTTTTTAAAGTTCAGATCTTCCGATGCAAAGTTGTTAACTCTAAACTGTAGGTTGATCACATTTTTCACGACGTTTAAAAATTTTCACATATTTTTCAGATTTTCAAAGCTTGTCTTCGTTAAATGTCGGACACAAAAATAATAGCAACAAGGAAAATTACACATAATTCAACAAAACCGATTGTTTATTTCATAATAATAGAGTTATATCAACATTAGGAACAATTGATTAAGATATTAATCTTTCTTTCTGTAAAATTCTCGAACTTTATGTGGTACGCCTGTCATCAGGTTTTCCATCTACTCTTGAAATCATCGAAACCATTTGCTTTCTTCTTAGTTTCGAAGAGTTTCCGCTCAGCTAGAGCCCAGTACTTCTCTATTAGGCAAAGTTCGGTACAGTTTGGTGGATTGCCTCTGCTTTACTTTTTGTACGTATGATTTTGACTTCCCAACTTTGCGAGCCATATTTCGAACAGAAAGAATGGGAATTTTCTCAGCAATGGCTACCATCTTCTTGTCCATTTGTCGGGAGCATACTTTTCGATTTGTTCCAGTTCCAACCTTCCGATCTACAGTCAAGCGTTGGTCAAATGATTTGCAAACAAAAAAACAAGGTACTTTTCGTTAGTTTTAGTTTCCTTGCAAGATCGCGTACCGATTCGTATAAAATGCGTTTGCGCACTTCCACTTGATTCGACGCCATTTTAATGAATGTAACATGAATGTTAACATATTGTACCACGAAATAAAGTGGAGAATTTTAGCTGTCATATAAGTGAAAAGTTTCAGCGATCCTTGAAATAATTCAAAATCTACACTGAAAGAAAAGTGTTCAAAATTTAATGTGGACAGGCTTTAGTGCCACAGACAATTCTGAAAAAATTGTTCGTTTTTTGGAAACTATGAACTTCAAGCGATTGGGACGAGGATTCTCACTGCTTAACAAGCTCACGAGATATTACGCGAATGTCGCTTACACATAAGTCAACGGCCGTGTGAGTCTTGAGAAACATAATAATCAGTCTTCCGTCTATTTTCCACAGCTTCATCAAATTAAATTGACTGTCAACACATATATTTCAGAATACATCCAAATGAACTTAAGTCTTAAAGTTTTTGCGAGATATTAAATTACGTCATGTGTAAAACCCATTATTTTTAAAAGAGTAGTACACTAGCGCTAAAACTTCCGTCAACTAGGAGTTCTTGAATTACCGAACCGAATTGGCCGACAACCGTTGCCTTAATGTGATTGTTATACGACGTGGGATGGCCAACCTTGATTCAATTTTATGCCCTCATGATTCAATTTTTTGCCTTTTTCAATCAAGTTTTAGTCATCCTGTATTTTGTTTAAATAAAATAAAAATTTCCGGGATTTTACGATAGTAATACAGAACCGTCTAAAGATCATATTAAGATAGGTCAAAACAGCGTTTCTGTATATTTATTGATAAGTTGTACATTAAACATAGGATGACCGTACTCCCCATCGTCTCCTACTGTCTGACCGTAGAAGGACATGTAATGCACTGGATATCGAAGATATGGAAATTTCACTAATTTTAGAAATTTTGCTTGACTCTATGTCCTACAAGCTACACATTTCTGTAATAGAACTTCAATTCGCTATCAGTAGCTTCCGCGATTACGACATAACCTAGAAGGGAAAAGTTCCTAACCACAGCCATTACCGCCACGCCGTCGCATATATCGTGCGCTAATGGATTTTCATATTAGATTACACGTACGCTTTCTTCCTCAGCTCTATGGGTACGGACGATTTTGCACCCGAAAATAGACATTGAACGAAAACGGAGCGAGGAGATACGATCCAACTTCCGGGGACTGACGCGACCGGAACGATGCTTTGAAAGTTGACACCGAGAAGGAGAGCGAGAGAGACGAAACCCCTGAGCCTTTTACCGACCATCTACCTTCCCACGTTGTACCGGTCGATGATGGCATTCCGGTTCGATTTTATTTCGAGTAGGTGTTGATTGTTGTCACACCAGTTTTGTATGAATGACTGCAGAATGTCCCATCGTTTTGATAACTGGGTCATCTGAGTTGGAAAGTTTTTATCCGAGGCGCCTACCAGGCTTGCTGTGTCGGAATCGTCACGAGTATAGCGCGTCATTCAATTGCCACTTTTCGTCGAGCTTGAAGGACCAGGCTATGTAATAAAAGCAGTCCCAAGACGACAAGAACATATCTGCATAATAACAACCGTAAACGTGGATGGGATGTGACTTGGGAGTAAGTTTTACGATGTGATAATCCACCCCTGAACCTTGGGAAAAAAAAGGCGAAGGAACAGAACACATAGCAGTGGCCATAAATTTTACTAACAAAAGTCACACGTACACAGGGGAGGCAATATGCTCGGTCCTATTTGGCTAGGATCGAACATTCATGAATTTTAAATGAACTCTGCAGCGCCATATACTGAAGGAGGATAAACTTCCAGGAAGGGTCAAAGTTTGTCCAATAACCCAGTTCTTCAGCGAAATTGATTCTCTACCTTCATTAGAATTCAATCTTCAGCATCTTCGATTTCCATCAGAAAGAAGCAAAATTCCAATTCCATCATTACACGCCGAAAACGACTCCATCGGCCTGAAAATATTCAATAAAGCTATCAGACGGAAAGTCCAAATCACACCACCCCAAAGGAGAAAAAAACGAAAAACCCGATTGCCAGATGCTCTCCCAGGTCTCAAAGCATATTTTTTGCCTTGTTTCGTTTTGATTTTATTAAATCTCGCACTCCCGGCTCATGGTTTTCTAATGTTTATGGATGCTTGAAGCAGAGGCAGCGGAGGCCCATTCAGAAAAAATGTTTATTCACGCAGGAAAAATATACACAAAACAGATCAGCGCTGGACTCGTTGACCTAGAAAGGCAGCGGAAAAAAAAAACTGTTAGAAATTCGCATCCAAATTCACTGGGTTGGCGTTTCCCTAATGGAGGAATTACGGTGGACCAATCCGGGTGCGACTCTAATCGGAATTCACCTAGCAAATTAGCACACGGAGCGCGGAATAACTATGCGAACAGCTGCCTCTAAAATCTTTACGATGATCATGATGCGATGATGGACGAGTAGAAGGCATTTTTTCGTAACGAGTGTAAATTGATTCCTGCGAGATTTTGCTTTGCACTGGTCGTTTGCTTGAAACTGAAAACGAATTTTCGATTCAGAGGTTATCAATCCATTGCAAGACTGTTGCGCAATCGTAAACAAACCGCTATGTCAATCAACCATTTCCCCCAGTGCCTGATTCCAATTTAAAATTAGAACCTCAATAACTAGAGAAAATATGACACACACTCCATCCGTTGTTTACAAACAAAACATCGTTTCGTTTTCGGTCGATGCCGGATTGCTGCGATGACGACACTGGGGCGTCAAAATGTGACACAAGCGCCACCGAACGAAACCGTCTAGAATGAACTGCTACTCCCCTGAGGACCGACAGAAGCAGAGTAACAGAATGTGACTAAAAATAGCCACGCAACGTAGAAGTGTGTCTAGAATGGCGACATGGGACGCCGGACCGAAGGGAAAAGCCCAGAAGTCATCATCGCTGAAATTGTAGCGAGTTCTCGGAGTCGGGCAATCGGGTGCTAGACTTTTTTTTCTTCTATACAGCAACATATCCCCAAATGTACAGACTGCGGTATTTTAATTGGATTTCTCAGGCAGGAGAAATCATCACGCTGGTATGTTTTTTTTTTCTTCGTTGGAGGTGGATGGAAGTCGTCAAGTGGATTTGGTTCATATTTTTTTCTTTCTTTCCGCAGTCTGATGATGAGTTTCGGTCGCTATGGGAATACTAAATGGGAAGGTGGCAGAGAGAACAATGAACTCATCCGCACGGGCTGGTCGTTAACTGACTGTTGGACTCGGAAGGATTTGTTTCCATCGAAAATGCCGGTGGAATTTCGAGAATGAGAATAGATTTCATAGCAGAACTCAATGGTATGGGATTGGGACAATCGATTTTCATGGTTTCTGATGAGAACTCTAACGGAAAATAAGGGATCATTGACGGAAAATTCAATACAAATGGTCGAACACTTTACGTGGTATTCCTATATTACCTTCAAACTGATATTAAAATACATGAGGCCACGGGGATTCCAATTGGTTAAGACATGGGAGGGGGAAACAGACTCAAAAAAAGTGAGTGTCAAGTGGAGCCAGATTCGAGCTGTCACAAACTGTCAAGGGAAGCCAAGAGAATAAAATATCAGTCTATGGGAAGTATCGATATTGTATAAAAAACATTTTCTTGCTTGAAAATAATGTGAACAAAAAAATTATATATTAAATTGAATCAAATAATTGGAAGTTTCCAGATAATCATGAAGTTAGCTCGCTGTCTTTCGAGAAGAGAAATGGTGGAACTTTAGAGAAGTTCATTAAATTGCCGAAAAATTATTAACGTTTCTGGTTGAACTTCCAAAAAGTTTGCTGATCATCCATGGAATAGGAACAACTTTCTGAAAATGATGGAAATTATAAAATCAGATTTCGCTTCCCAGAAGTTGCGTTAACTTCCAGCAGGTACATATTCTGTGATAAAAATCAGAATATCACAAATATTACGAGAAATTGAAAAAAATCTTGGAAACCGTGGAATTTCTGTGGAATAGTTAGCATTACCGAGATGTTGTTAAACCGTACAAGAAATTTTTATAATCTCCAATATTGTGAATAAGTGGAAATTCTATGAAATTGATTTCTTTATTCTCGTTTTGGTTGGGTTCGAAAAATTATCGAGAGAAGTCTTCTTAAAACTTAAATACCCTGAACTTTTGGGATGTTTTTGGAACGATTGGAAAGTTTCTCGATCACCTGGAAAGATCTCTGAAGTTCTAGGAAGTTCTAACTTTTTGAAATCCAGTTTCCTGTTTATCTGGGACGTTTTCTGAAATTCTTGGAAGATCTCAGGACTACTGAGAAATTTCCTGAATTGCTGAATACCCTGAGCATCTGGGAGTTTTTTCGAGCTTTTGGAAAGTTTCCTGAACTTCTGGGAAATTATCTGAATCTAAGATGTTTACTGATCTTTGGGGGAGTTCCATGATCTTTGTGAGCATTTTCTGAAGTTCTGAGAAGTTTTTTTGAATTCATGAGAAACCCTGAACTTCAAGGAAGTTTCTTGAACTCCTACATGTTCGTTAAACTTCTAAGAAGTTTTCTATATGTCTAGCAAGTATCATGAAATTCTAAGAAGTTCACTAAAACTCTAGGAAGATACACAAACTGTTGAAAAACTGTATGAATTTCTTGACAGGTCTCTATTGGAAGTTCTCCAATTTTCACGAAAGTTCCTTGAACTTTTTGGAAGTTCCCTGAAATTTTGGGAAGTTCCCTGAACATCTTGAGTAGTTCTATGAACTTCTGAAAAATACCCAAAATAATCTGATAAGTTTTCTAAACTTCTGGAAGCCCCCTGAATTTCTGGATCGTTACCTGAACTTCTGTGAAGAACCCTTTACTTTTAAAAACTTCCCTGAACTTGTGGACAATTCTCTGAATTTCTAGGAAAAAATCTGAATTTCAGGAAAGTTGTCTGAACTTCTAGGAAGAACCCTTAATTTCTGGAAAGCTCACCGATTTTCTGGAAAGTTCCCTGATTTTGTGGGATGTTCCTTTGACGTCAGGGAGAATAGCTAAACCTCGGGAAAGTCTAAGTCAAATCTAAGAAGTATACCGAGCTTCTGATAAATTCCCTGAGTTTCGAAGTACTGCGTAAGTCCTGTACTGTACTAAGTACTGAGTACTGCGTAAGTCTTAAGGACATATTTGCAAAAATGGTATGGTTCCTTCCATATGAAAAAAATTCCCGATGACTTTTGAAATTTCCGCCTTTTTCCTGCATATTTCCCGATGATTTTGGATTCCCGCATTTTTCTCGCATTTCCAGATTTTCCCGAGTCTGTGGCCACCCTGCATATTTTATCATATATTTGACCGATTTCTTATAATACCTAGAGACATTCATTATTGAACCCAAATTATACCAGATTATCGAGAATGAAATCTGCAAATTTTGCTAAGGGTCTTGTTAAATTTAACGATTACTTGATATCCTGTAAAAATGAACTCAATCATTTTGCGCATGCCATATATTTGAAACTTTACATTTTAATAAAACGAAAAGAGTTGTCTAATGGCAACTACACGTGAAGAAAACTATCGTCAAAGCAAATATACACTAAGGGTTTTTTTGCACGGTTTTTTTACACGGGTTGTTTTTGGCGATAACTCCAGAACGGAACAACTTATCGACCAAATTCAAATCACATTTTACGTTTTGGGCCAAAAGTAATCATATAGCAGTTTTTCAAAAAAAATCACAATTTTTGGTGTAAGCACTCAAAATTTTAAAAACTATATTTTGACCATTTTCATTTCATTTTCATTTTGCAGCAATTGGTGGGGCAATAAGAGCGCAAGTCAGTCCAAAGCCGATGGTTAAGGAGGGGTAATGGCGAACTAGTCTATTCAGACCACATGAACTCCATGGAGAGGAACAAGGATAGGTTAGGGTAGGTGGTTAAGGTAGGGCGTTTTGGACTGGTTGAAAATACTAAAAAAAGAAAATCATAAGTCGAGCACTTGACACTGAAGAAGACTGTAAGTCGCTATCGAAATAGGCCTATCTGTCAGAAGACAAGTCTTCTCCAATGGAATCTTAAGGAATTTGCTCGCATCTACCAGTGATTATTTGAAAAAGTGTTTTTTAAATAGTATTTTTAAAGAAAAAAAATTAAAATGATCAAAAAATCGATAATTTACAATCTGCATTACAATGATATACGGCCAATCCCGAAAAGATAGAGACCAGGCTATTTGAGATGCCACTTTAAATTCATGTTGTTTTACCGCTGCAAGTTGCTATATCAAATTAACATCTCTCTATGATTTGCTATAACTTGACAGTCACCTGTCGTATACCGCACATATTTAAATTATAATTTATATTAGAATTTGAACTAGAATTGCAATTTAGGTATGTTTGGTGTTAAGTTAATGACAATCAATGAATAAACAATGATAAAAGAATTTCCATGCCAATGAAAACTGCACCTCTTGTCGTGTCCCTTAACTACTTGATGTCAGGCGTCTACAAACTTTTTCTAGCCTCGACTAAGCGTAAATTGCGGCAAAACCCGCCGGTAGCACACCTTTTTCATTCTGAACAAACACACCTATGACAAACCCTAGTGATACGGTACTCTGAGTTCCTAAACGGGCCCTCCACATCCCACAAAACCACAAAACGAAGTCCACTGCATAGGAAATTCTATGACATAGTTCAAACTTCCACCTCAAATTGAATATTAAATGTTTTCAAAATTGAATAAATCTATGACTAAATTTTTAGTGATTTGTGGCCCAACCCGCCAATATCACACTCAACTTTAGTGCCTTTATATATGCGTGCTACGACGCGGCTATTAAATAGAAAGAGGAGCGAGTGTGATATTATCACTACTTTGTGTGGCTGGACCTTTGGCTCTCCCATGAATGGTTCATTAGAGTAGAAGGTCATACAATGACATGACCTAGCGACATCTATCACGAATCAGCTATCTCCAATGAATCATTAACATGAGATTAGGCCCTCCCACCAGCGCCCAGGTACAAAATCCAGCCATGGAGAGGGGATTGTACATACAAATGAAACCCAAATTTTAATCAAACATGGGACTCATCCAGGTTATTAAAAAACAAAACGTGTATTTCCCGGGTAATAAGCATGTTCTGATAGAAGTTTGAACCGCTGTTTAGGCATGAAAAAAACTCATTCCGAAAAACAACCATAAACGTTCCACGTAGCTGCGCTCGCTCCGAGTTCAGCTAGTCCAACATAAAATTGTGTGCAATATTGACACATAATTCCTCCGCTCAAGTTAGTATTGTATGAGAACTTGTTCAGGCAGAAACATTTTCAAAAATTAAATGGTTAGAGGCGAATGAATTCTTAACAAGTAAACTAGTAAACAAATGATTCAATAGCTTATTCAGCTTCTAATCAGCTCCATTTTATTTATCGCGCTATTGGTGAATCCTGCGCAGGATTTTGCTGAAATTTTGAAGGGGCTTTGAGCAAATTGTGCACAGCATCCCACGCGTGTGTTTTAGTATTTTAAATTATCAAAATGAACTGTAATGCACCAGAATGTCGTACATCAAGCTCTCTTCATCTTTGGAAGTGCAATGGTACATGTGGGCGGAGTTTCCATGCTGCATGCATTGGCGCCAAACGAGACTGGGAAGACAACCTCCGTAACTATGTGCTCCCACTTTGCCAACAGTGTGCTACTAATCTACTCGAAGTGGTAGACTTACGTAAAATTTTAGACAAGCAGATGGAGTGTCAACATAAAATAATAAATCAACTAAAAGGCTTCACCCTCATGCATGAAGCGGTGGACACAATTGAAAAACAGTTGACATCGCTGGAACAGCACTGGCTCGAAGGTGCAAAACAAAATAAAAAAATGTTCAACACCTTGGCTGAGGCGCCAAACCATGCATCGTCAGCTGAGACTGCTGACCTAGTGCGTGAAGTTGCTCGTGATTCCGGTAGTGTTATTGCCGAGTCAATCAATGCTAAAATTGAAGACACGCTAAACCGTTTATCGGACATAATGGACAATGATCGTGAAAATATATTGGCAATCGCTTCTGCGTCTGGTGATTTTCCATCGGATGTTATTATGGGAATTATGGACGAGGTAAAACTGCTGTCGTCTTTATGTTCGAGAATGACCACTTCAGTGGAAGCAGGTCACACTTTGAATGCTGCTGATCAACCTCTAAGCCTATCCGTAGAGCTGGCCCAAGATCTAGCATTTGCCAGATCAAAACCGACGATTGAGGGTTGGCGCACTCTTGGGTCGAAAAGGATTTGGAGAAATGACTGGACCGATTATGATTCACGGAAACATGTTCGGGAACTACAGCAAAAAGCTAAAAAGAAGGCCAACAAGCGGAAAAAAAACTCTTAAACGTCGCATGAACAGCCATAATATCTATCATGGTATTGGCGGTGATGTAAGCGATAACAGCCGCAACGCCCATAATAATCATAATGACAATGGAATTCTGGATATCAACAACGTTCAGCGTGCCGTTTGCAGCTCTCTTCCGTTGGACAAGGACCTCTTAGCAGCAGCTAAAGAAAGATTCTCAGGGACTCCTGCGCATCAGCGTATTAGGTTTCAACGTGGAGAAATTATTAACCCATACCCAGCTGAACAGCATTTACGTCAAGAATGCCCAACTTCATCTTCAAATTGGACCTTTCGGCCGGTGTTAAGGACATCATTTTCAAACCATTCTTCGCCGTGTTCGTGCCAACGTACGGGTTTTCAACAGAACTGACGCACTCTGAAGAGGTAGAATGTTTAGAATTAAGTAATTCTAATTGTATTGACAAGTTCTCAAACCTTTCTTCACACTCTAATGTAACTGAAGTGCTGATATATTGTCAGAACTTTAATCGTATGCAAAGCTCATCCAAGATGAAAACAATTTACAAAAATTTAATGAGTTCATCTTTTTCTATCATATTGGGTACAGAAACTAGTTGAAATGAGAGCTTTAAAAGTGAAGAAATGTTTGGGAATGATTTTTGCGTATTCAGAGACGACCGTAACCATCAAATGGCACAAAGGAGGTCTGGAGGTGGTGTCCTCATTGCGATTTCATCTAAATTTAATGCTGAACTAATTCCCTCTACCAAATTTAAGGAGTTTGAACATGTCTGGGTTAAGGCGCAAATAGCTGGTGAGATTCATGTGTTTGTATCTGTGTATTTCCCACCTGATCATGCTAACAAAAACTCATACGAAGCATTTTTTCAAAATGCTGAAGAAATCCTCTCAGATCTTTCCCCTGAGATTAAAGTTCACGTATACGGCGACTTCAATCAACGCAATGCAGACTTCATTTTTGATGTTGAAAATGAAGGTATTCTTCTTCCAGTCGTTGGGGACAATGTGACATTACAGTTAATTTTTGACAAAATTGCCAGCCTTGGTTTGAATCAAATTAATCATGTGAAAAATCAGCAAAATTGTTATTTAGATTTTTTGCTGACAAACATTCATGAGGATTTTTGTGTTAATGAATGCCTGACGCCCTTATGGAAAAACGAACAATTTCATACTGCAATTGAATATTCTTTATTTGTTCATTACAATCCACGGCTCAACGACTATGATTATGAGGAAATCTTTGAATACAACAAAGCTAATTACGAGAACATAAAAATTAAGCTAAATTCAATCAACTGGCAATCAATCATACGAAATGAAGTACACATCGAAAGCGCTGTTGATGTCTTCTACAGGTTTTTATTTGAAATAATTAATGAAAACGTACCTCTTAAAAGAAAAAGACGCAGATATAACTCCAAATATCCAATATGGTTCAACCGGAATATTATTAATTTGAAAAATCAGAAGAAAAAGGCCCACAAAATTTACAAGAAAAGCAGCTCTAATGTCAATCTGCAAAATTATCTGAATATCTGTGATCAGCTTAATTCAGCAAACAATTCCGAATTGGAAGAGTATAATTTTAAGAACAGAGAGTGAAATGTCCTAAACAGTTTTTCAAGTATGTCAGAACAAAATTAAAATCAAACAACTTTCCTTCAAAAATGCATCTCGATGACAAAAGCGCTGGAGACCCTGGTGAGATTTGTGACATGTTTGGAAAGTTTTTCCAAGAAATTTACACGACATTTTCGGATGATGATCGCGATCTAGATTATTTTTCATTCTTTCCTGCATCTTCAAATGACATTAGAGTTAGTCAGGTACATGTTCAAGACATTCTTGCTGGTTTGAAAAATCTTGATGCTGCGAAAGGTGCGGGACCTGATGGAATCCCTCCAGCATTTATGAAAAATCTTGCATCTGAACTAACTTCGCCTTTATTTTGGCTCTTCAATTTGTCACTTGATTCAGGTCAGTTCCCAAAAATTTGGAAAAACTCATACCTAATACCCATATATAGGTCAGGAAAAAAATCCTATATTCGCAATTACCGTGGAATTGCTATTATGTCTAGCATCCCAAAGCTCTTTGAAGCTATCGTCAATAGAAAATTGTTCAGCCAAGTACAAAATGTTATAACAAATTCGCAGCATGGATTTTTCAAACGACGCTCAACTTCCACAAACTTGTTAGAATTCGTAAACTAAGGAGTGTATCGAAAAGTAGTTATAAACATTCGATGCGTTATTACGCATAAACTACTGTATATATTTTTAGCGTGTAAGCGCCATTTGCTTTGTTTACATGTCAAAAATGATTATTCGGTTCATTCATTTCCGTTGATAAAGTTGTATTCAAAATGTCGCGAATTGAATTTGAGACTAAAAAGAAAATTCTGCACACTTGGTGCACCGAAAAGGGTGTTACTTACAACCAGATTGCGAAAAGAGTAAATGTTCACCCGGCAAGTGTAAAACGCATCATCGAAAAGTTTGGTAAGGAGTGCTCCCTCAAGGATTTACCAAGAAGTGGCCGGAAACCCGGCTCCAGCAACCCCGATTTGGACCAAAAAGTTGTGGATTATATTCAACGGAACAAATCTGCCTCTACTCGCGATCTAGCCAAGAAGTTCAGGACCAGCATCGGAATGATTCAACGAATCAAGCGCAGGAATGACTTGAAGACGTACAAAAAGCAGAAAGTGCCCAAACAAACTCCGGAACAAAAGTCTCGTGCCAAAACCAGGGCTCGAAAGCTGTACAGCTGCATTTTGGACAATGTCGACCAGTGCATTTTGATGGATGACGAAACATACGTTAAAGAAGATTCAAGAACGCTACCCGGGCCGCAGTTTTATACTAAATCTGTTGGGGAACGTGTGCCAACCGCAGATACGACTGTTGCGATGGAGAAATTCGGTCAGAAGGTGCTCATTTGGCAAGCTATTTGCACATGTGGCTTGCGTTCTTCAATTTTCTATACAAAAGGAACTATAAATGCTGAGATTTATCAAAGGAATGTTTGAAGAACAGGTTGCTACCATTGTATAGAAAGCACCAGTCCCTCCTCTCTTCTGGCCAGATTTGGCATCGGCACATTACGCCAAATCCACTCTACAGTGGCTGACGGAGAATAACATCAAGTTCGTAGAAAAAGACATCAACCCACCAAACTGTCCCCAGTTGCGACCGATCGAACGCTATTGGGCAATAGTCAAGCGTATATTTAAGAAGGATGGTACAGTGTCCCAAAACATGACCGATTTTAAGAAAAATTGGGCAGCGGCATCCAGGAAGTGCACAAAGGTCACTGTGCAGAATTTGATGGCAGGTGTCAAATCAAAGGTACGGGCATTCTACAGAAATGAACATGATGACTAGTTTTTCCGTTTGGATCTTTTGTAAACATGTTAAGCTATAATAAACTGAAATAGTATGTTAATTTTAACCATGTTTTCATGCCTATTTTATTATTTGGAAGTTTATAACTACTTTTCGATACACTCCTTATTCATTAAACGCAATGGACAACGGCAACCATGTCGGAGCGCTGTACACTGATTTTAGCAAGGCATTTGACCGTATTGACATTCCTCCGTTACTCTACAAGTTAGGAAAAATAGGATTTGAGGATAAATTTCTTAAATGGATACAATCGTATTTAATAAATCGGCAACAAGTAGTCAGTTTTAATGGTAAAAAGTCACACCCTTGGAGTTCCCCAAGGCTCGCATCTAGGCCCTTTGCTTTTTATTTTGTTTGTCAATGATATTTCTTACATTCTTAAGCAGGTCAGAATTCTCATCTATGCAGACGACGTGAAATATTCATGGAAATTAAGAATGACCAAGATAATGTAACTTATAAAAACGAAATATTATTATTTGATATATGGTGCAAAAAAAGCTTACTAGAAATAAACGTTAAGAAATGTAACTTAATTATTCTCAGTAGAAAACGATATACACCACAAATTACTGTTTCTTTAGGAACTGAAATTGTAGAAAAACGCGAGAGAGTCAGAGACTTAGGTGTTATTGTAGATTCTAAGCTTAATTTTATCGACCATTACAACACAATTATCCATAAAGCAACCAATATGCTAGGTTTTATTAAACGCTTTGGTCAAAACTTTCATGACCCATATACGATCAAAACATTGTACGTTGCATATGTCAGGTCTATTCTAGAGTATTGTAGTGTCATATGGTCTCCTTTTATGAAAACACATGAAGAACGATTAGAATCAGTCCAAAAACAATTTCTTTTGTATGCTCTCCGTAAATTAGGCTGGACAACATTTCCACTTCCGTCTTACGAAGCACGGTGTATGCTTATTGACATTCAAACTCTAAAAGAACGAAGAGAATTTGCCATGATCTCTTTTGTAAACGATATTGTATCACATCGCATTTCCTCCCCTAACTTATTATGTAGTCTAAATTTCTACACCCCCTCGCGGCATTTGAGGAATCGGAACTTATTTGCGTTAAATATCAATCGGACAAACTATGCGAAATTCGGACCAATTAACCGAATGATGTCTCTGTATAATCTGCATTGTGAATCAATTGACCTAACAATGTCACGTAGTAACCTAAGACAGTATTTTGTTTCTAGACGATCTTTAAGAAGATAGAATTAAGTGTAAATATGTAGTCTACGATCGATTGACGAAATAAATAAATAAATAAATAAAAGCGGTCTGGTTAAAATTCTCAGATCGTTTCTTAATTATTATTATAAAAGTATAGTACAGCGTTTACTCCTGTTTTGAGACTGCCATTGTTAGGACTTCTGACTGAAATTTATTTACTATAGCAAGATAGTTTTAAAATCTTACTTAGCTAAATCGTAATGTAAAATGCATCAAAAATGTGTTAATAAAATTTGTATTCACTTCAGGAAATGCACTCACTCAGAAGCCATGTCGAATAAATTAGAACGTCTACAGCTGCCGTACAGTTTTAAAAGACGTCAATTCAATGAAGCACAAACTCACAACGACTCTTCTGCTTCGTTTACTTGCAAAATTGAATTTTGTGCAGGATTTTACGATATAGACAGAACCTATCTCAACAATAAATTCGCGTCAAACGAAACGAACTAAAGTATAATCCTTCGGTAATATGATTATCTTAAAATCATCAGACAACCAAAGCCCCATGCATTGCTCAGCAAAAGAAAAGAAGCTTCCATTCAATAAGCATATTTCCCCGCACTTGATTGCATCGTCTGGCCATCGTTTGCCATTTCGCCCATCGCAAGACTCCGGGCACGGATGGAAGGCGAAAGGATTGTGAGTTTCAATTACCCGGCGAATCCTTTCCCGTCGCAAACGAAAACGGTCCTACCTTCGACCAAAAACCGACTTCCATGCGGCCAAAAACCGACACTGGGCCAGAATGAAAAATTAGCAGGAATAAATTATTTTCACCAAGAAGATGCAACTTCAGAAGAAAACTGTCTTCGACAAAGTTGCAGCTTATAATTAGGGCTTAAATTTGATATCAATTTCAGTTAGGGTGGTCCTTGAATATATTGAAATAAAAATTCTATCTTTCACATTTCTTGACATAGAGCAATACAATGTTGCACAAAGTTGTTCCTTATTAAATTTGAAGCAACTTTGCTGCAAAAACCATAGTCGTAGGTCTTTTGTGCCATTAGTTATGATCATTTTAACGCTTAGGAGTAGGGTGGCCCTGAAAAAAATAGTATTTTTCGCCTAACTTTTTCATTTTAAGTTTTATGAAAACGGTGTTTTCTGCAAACTTTTAGAACTTGTTTAAATACACATTTTGATGAAGAAAAAACGTAACTTCAAACATTTGTTCAAAAGATATCGTAATTTTAGTCCAAAATTTACGATTTTTTCAAGTAACATTATTTTTTAAAGGGGGAAAAACGGGGATGCAAATACAATTGCATATGAAGGTCATAGATAAGGGGTCTCTTTTATTTATAAATACTTAGGTGAATTTGGAAGAATTTGAGGTTAAATGGTACCATGAATGTATGTCCTTTTAAAAATAAAATTCTTGATTTTTTCTTATATGTTGATGGCAATGACGAATAAATCACCATATTTCAATAAAAAATTAATATTTGCAATGTGTTCAGTTTTAATCGATGAATTTGCTGATAGTTTTTCAGTTTGCCAAGGGTAAAAATATGGAAATATTATTCAAATACCTATCATGAAGGTTAATTTGTGGGACGAGGAAGAAATTATTTTGACCATGAAAATATAATTTTAGCAACACACTGTCTTTGACAAAGTGTATGGCTTAAGATGCTTTATTTTGATAAAATTTGTTGTTAAAGTGGTCTTTTAATATACAGAGATTTTAAAGATGTCTTTTTTGATTTCTTGATCTATCAGTAATATATCATGTTTGTCAATAAGAGATAATCGATGCTGTTGTTTGAATCGTTTTTTTTAACTAGAAATTAGAAGAAGAATTAGTATCTTCCATTTAATTCCAACTACCTTTGCTTATCTTCGACAGATACGCGTATTTCGTCTACAATGTGCAGACTTCTTCAGTGTCTCGTACTAATAACTCGACTGAAAGAAAACCTTCGCCACCTGCCGTATATATACTATTTTCTAAATACAAAACGTTTACCTATCATTATGTTGTTTATACCTATCTTATTATTAGTTTGTCTATACCTATCCTGAGTCAAAAACAAGTGTACTTAATATCTAATTCGCTTCTTTCTCATTTATACCTAACATACTTATTGTGTAGCAGCGGGTGCTCCTTTGTAGACGAGCACATTGTAGACGAAATACGCGTATCTGTCGAAGATAAGCAAAGGTAGTTGGAATTAAATGGAAGATACTAATTCTTCTTCTAATTTCTAGTTACAGGTATTCCACTAAACAGCTCAAACCCTCTAGGATTCGTTTTTTTTCTATATAGGCTGAGGGGATGTAATGTTAGCCCAGCTCTTTTATTCGGCCTATGCACAAAATATGTCATTAATTCAGCGATAATCAACAAAATTATGCTTCTATTAAGATGACCGATTTAATTCGAAGCAATTCAGATAATACTAATCAATTTGTTGTTGTTTACTTCCGTGTAACTAACGATTTTCTCAGCATTTCGGCCATCATTATTTCGCTGGTTAAGCTGAATGCTGCCTTGATGTACAGAAAATATTCGCACGTTATAAACTAACAGTTCACACATATAAAGTAATAATTATTTAACAAGAAAACGGTGGACCCAATGTTAGGGACATATTTTTTCCTTGGTCAACTATGGCCTGTTGTCTGAATAACTTAGTAAAAATGTTGTTATTGGTAAAATTGTCAATGGAAATGTATGAGTTTCGATTGTATATTCTCCAAATGTCTCATCTAAACACAATTAAAAGGAACAAAACCTATGCAGAGTGTATTATTATGTTTTCATTATCAAAAGGCCAATAAAGCATTTGTAAAAATCTCTTAAGTATTTCAAAACTTATTAAATTTAGTTTGTTTTGTGAAAATTTCTGTTGGGTAAAGCGAATAAAGCTGGTAATGCCTTAAATCATAAAACCAGGAAGAAATCCGTACGAAGACTGCATTTAATAAACAATCAATCGAATGGGACGAACTTGCATCCATGAATAGACCCAATTTGATTATAGACCGACATTACATCCACAACCCCCGAAAGTTTCTGTTATTTTATATTGAGTTGTATATTTTTTCATGATACATACTAAAGTTAGTCTTATTAAACGCTTCGAAGCGCTTCCAGCTGAAAAACTTTAAGAGTTATAATAAAAAAAATGCAATCGATCGTAGCATATAAGGCTGAGCTAAGGAACACAAACCCTTTCAGGTATGTTTAATTCATTAAAAGAAATTACATTAGACTGTTCATTGGTGCATGCGCTTTTTCTGGCAAATTGATTTCTCTTGTTTTGTCATTTATTTTTGACATCATGAAATGACTGGATCGGATGTGATCAACACTCGCTTAAATACATCCTCTAGATTAGCTTCACGACTGAACTGTCTTGCATGATGCTCCCGAAAATTTCGTGTACATTTGTTTGTAGTCTCTTGCGCTTCCTCGCTTAGCATACCGATAGGCAAAATGGCATGTTCAATCACATCACCAACATGAACCAGCAATTTATGCACTGTTGGTGTCATGGCGTACCAGCTGTTCAGCTTATTATAAAGCTCGCGCGTTGCTTTCGCATACGTTTCGAAAGCCTCTACGCTAATATCAGCTCCAGAGTAAAGTCAATGTACAACCTCGGTAATCTTGGCTCACTAACTCTGTCAAATCGAATGAATCCTAGAACAAAATACCAATTGAACGTATTCACATCGACTGTTATTTTCAAAGCTGTGGAGCTCATATTCGTACTTGATGATTATAATGCTGACAATATGTGGTAATTTTTCCTAAATGTTAAATAGTGGATATTTTTACCCTTCTTACAGAGAATATGTAAAAGCATAAACACACTTAGACTTAGAGTACTAGCAAATGATTGAATAATTTAAAAACCGTTATTATAAAACCAATCAGAAATTTTCAGCACTTGAAAAAATCTGAAAGCTAGCAAGACGTCAATAAAATGGCAGCCTTCTTCACTTCTAAATGGCGCACTATACTTTCGCAAAATTTAAAATTTTGGTACGTTTTTGGCATGTGTGTTTATTATAAATATGAACAAATTGCAAATAGTAGTGTTTTATTGAAATATGGTGATTTATTTGCCATTGCCATCAACATTTAACAAAAATCCAGAATTTTATTTTTAAAAAAGACATACATTCATAATACCATTTAACCTTAAATTCTTCCAAATTCACCTAAGTATTTATAAATAAAAGAGACCTCTAATCTTTGCCATTCATATGCAATTGTGTTTGCATCCCCGTTTTTCCCCCTTTAAAAAATAATGTTATTTGAAAAAATTGTAATTTTTGGACTAAAATTACGATATCTTTTGAGCAAATGTTTGAAGTTACGTTTTTTCTTCATCAAGGTATGTATTTCAACAAGTTCTAAAAGTTTGCAGAAAACACCGTTTTCATAAAACTTTAAATGAAAAAGTTAGGCTAAAGATTCCAATTTTTGCAGGGCCACCCCTACTCCTAAGCATTAAAATGATCATAACTAATGACACAAAAGACTTACGACTATGGTTTTTGCAGCAAAGTTGCTTTAAATTTAATAAGGAACAACTTTGTGGAACATTGTATTGCTCTATGTCAAGAAATGTGAAAGATAGAATTTTTATTTCAATATATTCAAGGACCACCCTAACTGAAATTGATATCAAATTTAAGCCCTAATTATAAGCTGAAACTTTGTCCAAGACAGTTTTGTTCTGAAGTTGCATCTTCTTGGTGAAAATAATTTATTCCTGCTAATTTTTCATTCTGGCCCAGTGTGCAATGGTGGTTGGAACGTCCCCCGAGGACATCCCGGAGTAATGAGAATCTGCCTAGTCGAGTGGTTCCGCTTCTTCTTCCCACTCCGAGAGCAATGGGCAGGTCAGTTACCCCAGCCCAGAGCCGTTCGGAATTGAAAACGAAACAACTGGGACACTCGAGTTGATTGCATTCTTCCCTACTACTGCTGCTGCTACTGACAGTTGAGCTCGGAGTTGAAAGTCGGGCAAATGAGTGGGCAGCCGCACAAGTGCCACTGAAGAGCGCTGCATTCCGATGCGCCGAGTGAGACTTGGCAATGTCGTAGTCAATCAAAGTAAAGGTCGTCCTGTCCGTTGTAACCCGAACCGAACGGGCAGACGTAATAGGCTTACTACCGTACTTTCCCAACGCTTCTGTATGTTCGCAAAATTATTCAATGCTACCTTCAGACGCCCATGCTCACACAGCGGCTGACTGACCATCGTCGACCACCATCATCATCATCATCATTGTCGATACGGATAATAGCTCGGAAGTAACTCTACATGACGTAATCTGTGATTTCCATCGGAGTAAAGTCGTCTGTCGGTCGAGCTCGGTGCGGAAAGCAGCGAGGAAAACCGATTTAAAACTTACGCTCACGGCGCGGCGGGCTGATGGATGGATGGAGTTGGAGCAGTTTATAGCTTTCGATAAGCGGAGGGCAGGCGTGTAATTGTACTTCGCGACGGTCGACCACGGGTGGTGACGGGTAGAAAATGTTTCCGACCAGCAGCGATATTCAACTCGGGCAAATCTCGAACAGTGTTGCAACTCGAAACGCAAACAAAGTTGCCTAACCAGCTTGTCGACTCGCTAGACAAAATCGATTCTGGACGGGGTCGTCGCGATGTCTGGCCCGGTAGTTCCGAACGAACGAGACCGCGAATCCAACGCGTCAGTGGAGTTGTAAGTTTGCGAAAGCAATCGGGTAAATGAAAATGGAACCGATCTCTGTCGTACAAAGGGGGGACATTTAACGGCCAGTTAAAGTTTGCGGAAAGTTGCATGAAATTAGCATAATCATTATTAATGGCATCGTTTATTTTTGGCCCATGGAACCCGTTCGTCTTGATAGTGAACTCGACGTCTCTTGTGGCAACTGGTTTTTTTTCGGCGTGGGTGGAATTCAGAAATTAGTAATGTTCTTATCGCTGCCAGCAACGACAGCGTGAGAGGAAAGAGGAGAGACTATTTCAGCATGGTAAGGAGTGTATCGAAAAGTAGTTATAAACATTCGATGCGTTATTACGCATAAACTACTGTATATATTTTTAGCGTGTAAGCGCCATTTGCTTTGTTTACATGTCAAAAATGATTATTCGGTTCATTCATTTCCGTTGATAAAGTTGTATTCAAAATGTCGCGAATTGAATTTGAGACTAAAAAGAAAATTCTGCACACTTGGTGCACCGAAAAGGGTGTTACTTACAACCAGATTGCGAAAAGAGTAAATGTTCACCCGGCAAGTGTAAAACGCATCATCGAAAAGTTTGGTAAGGAGTGCTCCCTCAAGGATTTACCAAGAAGTGGCCGGAAACCCGGCTCCAGCAACCCCGATTTGGACCAAAAAGTTGTGGATTATATTCAACGGAACAAATCTGCCTCTACTCGCGATCTAGCCAAGAAGTTCAGGACCAGCATCGGAATGATTCAACAAATCAAGCGCAGGAATGACTTGAAGACGTACAAAAAGCAGAAAGTGCCCAAACAAACTCCGGAACAAAAGTCTCGTGCCAAAACCAGGGCTCGAAAGCTGTACAGCTGCATTTTGGACAATGTCGACCAGTGCATTTTGATGGATGACGAAACATACGTTAAAGAAGGTTCAAGAACGCTACCGGGGCCGCAGTTTTATACTAAATCTGTTGGGGAACGTGTGCCAACCGCAGATACGACTGTTGCGATGGAGAAATTCGGTCAGAAGGTGCTCATTTGGCAAGTTATTTGCACATGTGGCTTGCGTTCTTCAATTTTCTATACAAAAGGAACTATAAATGCTGAGATTTATCAAAAGGAATGTTTGAAGAACAGGTTGCTACCATTGTATAGAAAGCACCAGTCCCCTCCTCTCTTCTGGCCAGATTTGGCATCGGCACATTACGCCAAATCCACTCTACAGTGGCTGACGGAGAATAACATCAAGTTCGTAGAAAAAGACATCAACCCACCAAACTGTCCCCAGTTGCGACCGATCGAACGCTATTGGGCAATAGTCAAGCGTATATTTAAGAAGGATGGTACAGTGTCCCAAAACATGACCGATTTTAAGAAAAATTGGGCAGCGGCATCCAGGAAGTGCACAAAGGTCACTGTGCAGAATTTGATGGCAGGTGTCAAATCAAAGGTACGGGCATTCTACAGAAATGAACATGATGACTAGTTTTTCCGTTTGGATCTTTTGTAAACATGTTAAGCTATAATAAACTGAAATAGTATGTTAATTTTAACCATGTTTTCATGCCTATTTTATTATTTGGAAGTTTATAACTACTTTTCGATACACTCCTTATTCGACCCAGTTCCAGAGAATGAATACAGGAAACCTGAATCAGACTGAAGCAGGTTTTTTTTCGGGCAGACCGAGAAATTGTCTTCAGCCGACATGTGACAGCTGTGATATATTGGAACGTTTATTGAATATTTATTTGTTTGCATAAAATGTTTAGGTGCTTGGAAGAAAAGAGATCTAAGAAAACTGGGTCAACTCGTGTGGTTTGTCAGGGCCTGATTGATCTTTACATTTCGAAAGGGTGTACTAGTACTGGCATACAAATTCTAAGCAGCATTAGTGTTTTGCTGCTCTCTCGATCATCCATGAAATAGCTTCCAAGGGCTTGTAAACGTCGGAATTTAATACCCTACAGTTTACCCATAGGATTGTCTTCAAACTTTGTTCAGGCCTGCTAAAAAATTCGTTTTAAACACTCTAATACTCTTGACTTGAGAACTTCCTCAAACGACTTTGAAGCGATTAAAGGACTTAGAGATAAGTAAACGCGAACTTTTCTACAATAAAACTATAGAATTTAGCTGAATAAGGCAGAAGACCTTTGTCCTTCTGCACTATGTTGACATATAGTCCAGACCATTTCATGGTTTTCTGGACAGAACAGGTAGACACCTTCGATTTTCTACTGACATCCCGGATGAACATTTATGGCCGGCCCTCGAATTTTGCTGCGACCTTCTTGGTAATCTTTGAATTTCTGGCAATCCTTTTGACAGTCAAGTAAGGAGTGTATCGAAAATAAGCTATTCACAAACTTTCTTTCAAATTATGTTGAAAACCGATATTTTATTCATACAAAAAATTGATCCTTTATTGTACGAGGTTAAACTTGAACATAATGAAGACCGGATGAAATTTAAGTTATTCCTTCACGAATTTTCGAACTTTGGATCGAATGCTCTTCATCAAGTTCCGGACAAGTGTTGCATCGCATTTTTGAGCCCAAATTTTTTTTTAACTCCTGCATGTTCCCAGCTGCCTTATCAGTCTTCTTGAAGACCCTCTTCACGATTGCCCAGTAACGTCCGATGGGTCGAAGCTGAGGGCAATTTGGTGGATTTTTCTCAACGAAATCTATACCCTTTTCCGCAAGCCAATTGAGAGTGGTTTTGGCATAGTGAGCCGACGCTAAATCCGGCCAAAACAGTGGAGGTGTACTATGCTTCTTATATAAAGGCAACAATCTCTTCTGGAGACACTCAGATCGATAGATTTCCGCATTTATAGTTCCGGTAGTGTAAAAAATGGTTGACTTCAAACCACAGGAACATATTGCCTGCCATACCAGTACCTTTCGACCGAATTTCTCCACTTGAATCGACCTGTCCGCATCGCTCACATCCTCCCCAACGACAACTGCAAAAGACGCGTATACAATTTCCGGGCCCTTGTTGCTGCTCGCTTCTTCTGTTCTGCACTTTGTTTCGAGATTTTCTGCTTCTTGTAGGTCTTCAGGTGGTTTCGCCTCTTGATACGCTGGATCATTTCGACACTCGTTTCTGCTTTTTTGGCCAAATCACGTATTGACATTGATTTGTTCTTCATGATTAGAGATACCACTTTCTGCTCCAGTTTCGGGTTGGAAGAACCGGGTTTTCTGCCTCTTCCTGGTAGCTCATCCAAAGAATAGTGTTCCCCAAACTTATTAATGATGGTTTTAACACTCGCATGATGAATTCCAAACCGTTCCCCAATTTTCGCATGGTTATACTCTTCTCACTTAGCCATGTGTCCAGAACCATAATTTTCACTTCCTTTCCAAAACGCGATATTTTGAAAACGCAAAATTTGAACCGCACAAACAAGTAAACAAAAGAAAGCGGACAGTCAAACGCACAGCATGCAGTGTTCCGAGCATAAAAAACCATCACAAATACATGTGTACAACGCAAATGTATGTGGATAGCTTATATTCGATACACTCCTTATTGCAATCATTGGGATTTGAAACGCGAAATCCAGAGTGAAATTAGTTTGCAATAGCACAAGACCTCGATCGAAATTAAATTATTCTATGCAAATATATTTGAAAACCCAAACAAGACACTACCATTATCGATGTAAAGTTTCAACTTAGATTTGCTTAAGGTTTTCAACAAGTAAGCTGTCTCATAATTTTTCAAAATGTAAATTCTAATTATGTACTACGAATGTTGAGCAAAACTCACTGTAATTCTATGTTCTATGCAAGATTGGCTGAAAAAATCTGAACTGGATTCAACTCGACACATCCTGAGATAGATTACCTGAAGAATTGGTTCAGAATTTTAAGCAAAATCTGGAAAGCAGGATCGAAATTTCTCACCAGTGGTGGTAAATGTCCGTGTTCCACAAAACACGTGCCGCAAAATGTTGAGGCACGCACAATAGCAACAGTTTAGAGGTACAGTTCAAACTAACGCGAAGGATAGCAAACAGAAAGAAAAAATGTCACCTTACTTTTGACAGTTTCAGTTTCAGGCAAAAGAAATTGCGTGTGATTTGTATTTGATAGCTTGATGAAAAACTCGTTTATTTGGGAATCTTTGGTTACATGACAAAAATGTCATGACATTTACGCGCATGCCAGTTTACTTTTGCGTAATGAAAAATGTAAAATGTCATGGAAATGATTTCATAACACAGCACATTAACTACCACTGTCTCTCATAGTCCTTTGTTTCATTTCGAACCCTCGGATAGAATTGGTAATAATACAAGGAACAATCTCTCATAATCCAAAGCAAGGAACGCTTTGAATCCTCGGTAAGATTTGTTTAACAAAGTTACACCTTGTGTCAATTCAATTCAATTGAATCATAGTTCATCTGGAATCTTGAGAAATTCTAATTAGACTTTGCTCATTGCTTAGAGAAAGGTGAATTCATAATTCGTAAAACAACTTGCTCAGCATTTATTGCAAAATAATAAGAAAAAAGACATGTTTTGATTGAAATCCATTTTTTCCAAAAACGCAGTACGCCGTGAAAGACTGCATCAGAATGTTGGATGACATTTTCAGAAAAGTCGATAAACTTTTCAATAATGATTCATTTTTTCATTTTCAATTAGCAAAGTAGAAATTCGGAATGCCTGAACAGAATAACTGAAACGTCCACTAGCAGAAGAGAATCCCAAGATAGATAAGATAGTGAGTAAGCATTGCTGAAAGCATTAAGAAACTTGAGAATGTCTAATGTTTTGAAGGAAATATCTTCTTAACATGAGATCATTTTGGCTCTGTAAAGTTAATAAGATTGATCCTGTACAAATAAAGGATTCATTTAGGAAAAAATGAGACCTTTGGATGAGCCAATTTTGCTAGAATCAAAGTGAGAAAAGAAAGTATTGATTGTTCTGTTAGTGTACGGCAGGCTGTGAAAATTGAATAGAAGCAGTTGATCGGAAAGGCAGTACTCGATCAAACACATAATCTTTTACCAAGCCCCTAATGCAGGATAGACAAGCGAGGGAAAAAAAGTGCCCGGCTGATTGTGCTCATGTACTACTAGTAGCACGGAACGGTTCTAGCGATGTGCAAATTTCTGTTTACACTTCCTAAAGCCTACAAGGCAGAGAAGATCATTTTCAATTCGAAGTTTTGAAAACACGACTAAAAATTGCTTCTAGGGTCTCATGTTGATGAGAAGATATCTCCTTCACAACATTTTTACTGATCGTGTGATCTCAATTTTCAACCAAATTTAGTGCAACATGCTTCAAATAATTACAAAATTATCAAGGAAAAATCAGCTGGTATTTCAAATAGTGTATCTGTTCTGCATGAATGCCTATAATGCCTAAATCGATAAAAAAATTGAGTGCTTAGTTCAAAAAGCCAGAAGCTGCAAACACAATACACTAAGGTTTTTTTACATGGTTTTTTTGACACGGTTTGTTATCGGCGATAACTTCAGAACGGAACAACTTATTGACTTTATTCGAATCTTATTTTACGTTGTGGGCAAAACGTAATCGTATGGCAGTTTTTCAAAAAAATCACAATTTTTTGTGTAAATACTCAAAATTTTAAAAACTGTATTTTGACCATTGCATGGAAAGGTAACGCATACAAACAATATCGAAGCAACATAAAATGCTTGAGCATGTGAATTTATCAACTCTATTTTGTGTTTTTTACACGGTTCAATAGTTAAAGTGGAACGTATACCCCGTTCAAAAAAAAAAACCTTTGTGTAGTACGTCACTGCAAGTTTTGACGAAGGGGTTCTGGGTGAAACCATCCTGAACAGCTGGTCACAAATCAAATGTTCTTGACCTACTGAACAGCCTAGCTGAAGACTTAAGCCTTGCATTTGAGACGAATCCACTTTATTCCAAAAATGTATAAGCTCACTAGCGCCACGTAACGGAACTGATAGTCACCAATGAAAAGCTCTTGATCTAATAAAGAACTGTATCGAAAACAAAAACCATGTTCAAAATGCCAATTTACAGCTTGGGCAGGAGACTCAATCGCACACCAGAGCCGCGTAATCGAAAAATTGTGAACTACTGATAATCAATGAAAAGAACTTGTTCTTCTGAAAAACTTATCCGACAACAAAATCTTACCAAATTGTCAGGATCCCCAGGTATGGCGCTTTTAGGAAATTCATTGGAACACTAGCGCCACGTAGCGGGATTTTTTTAACTGCCTATTATCATTGGAAAGATCTTGACCCTCTGAACAACATTGTCGAAGAAAGAAACATTCTATTGAAGATATGGCATATTCATGAAAATAATTAGAGCACTAGCGCCACGTAGCGGAAAGATCGTGAACTGCTAGTCATCAAACAAACGGTTTTTTTCACTGAACAACATTTTCGAAAACAGAAGCATTCTATCTGAGAATCCTGAACTGCTCGCCAATAAAAAGGGCTTGACTTACAGAATAACTTTGCTGAAGTAAGAGTTACATTCTATGTGATCCGTATCATGAGATATTTCGGGAAGGAATGGATAGTAGAATTTTTGGTCGTTCACTAATGATAGTTCAGTTTTCAAAAATTAAATCATATTAAATTTTTCTATTTTCCAACTAGTAGCCAGAAGTTTGGTATTCTTGATAAAACATACTTTCAATTTTCAAAACGTTGCACTGGAATTATCCTGCTGCTTAAGAAGCTAACAGAAAAGGCTTCAATCGTACACTTATCAACTTGAAGTTCAAAATAAGTTATATATATAGTACACTTAAGCAGCAATCAAGCTGTTTAAGAGCTCCATGTTCACTTCTTAGGAACTCCGCTTCAAAAAAAAAATAAGTGGAAACTTTCAAGAAAAAATATTTACAATCCACAATCAGAGCAAATCCGTAGATAATAAATTAACAAATAAATATCAAGATTTTATATTTGCGTAACAATGTCCAAGGTAAGGACTGCATCGAAAACAAACTTTTGGATTTGACTCCACTCAGTTTTGGGCAGTAGTTTTGTCGCATTTTCTGGAAGCCGCAGACCAATTCTTTTCTAACTCTTCCGTGGTTTTGCACTTCTTGCAACATAGGCTTGAAGTTACGCTTGACGATAGCCCAGTAGCGTTCAATTGGACGAAGCTGGGGACAATTTTGATATTTAATGTTCTTCACAACGAAATCTCCTCCTTTATCTTGCATCCATTGTACTGTGGTTTTCGTGTAATGGGCTGAGGCCAAATCAGGCCAGCTGGACGGTCTTCAACATCAAACCACCGTCTTTGAAGTGAAGGAACCCATGACGGCATGTTGTTTCGCTTAACTTTTTGGAGCTCTCGATGCACTTGAGCTTCCGTTTTCTTCGAATGGGAGAAGAAACTCAATATTTCCCGCAAATGACGATTGTTTGGCACAAAATTGGACATTTTTACACAACCAGAAGTATATAATGCAAAAAAAACTCACTAATCTAATGTGTCAAAGCAGTTTGTTTACCATATGTTTAACCTTGGTTCATGACGTTATGGATATGTCTAAATACTGCTAGAACAATCTACTGACAAACAACGGGAACATAGTTGAGCACCTTAGTTGTCGCTGAAATTCAATTTTCTCAATTTGAACCTACCAAATGCGATGAGACCGTTTACACAACGGCCTTCAAAGAGTTGCAAAAAAATATATACACAAACAACAACAAAGTGGCGCTGAACGTAATTTTTATTTTTTGTATTATAAGGAGCAAATAGATGATTTTTACTCAGACATTTCATACTTTTTTTGACTAGTCTATCTGGGCATCTGTGGTCTGTGAAACTGATGAGTAGTCAATGATGAATATCGAAAAAAGGAAACTATAAAAATAGCTCGAGTTAAAACCCATCATCGTGTGCTAGATTTGGTGAGTTCGTTCTAGTTGGAAATATTTTGCAGATTTTTGACCGACAACAATTGTAGTATTTTGTTGGGTCGGGAAGTACATTTGGTTCACATATAAGAAAGAAATGTCATTGTGGAGTTTAATTATTCTTAATCTTCATTTAATTCGAACATTTCAATTACACCGCTGTCTGACAACTGACAGAACAGTATGTTAGAGAAATTCCAATCAATCGAACTCAAACTCGAATTGGTCGTCTGATTGCATCTAAGCCAAAGACTCCAAGCACTTCTCCGTCTGCTGTAATGGCAGTGTATTTAATTACTCGTCAATGATCTGTCCCAACTGCCTTGCAACTGACTACTAGTAGTTTATTTAACTAATAGTCGTTGTACCTTACTGAACAACTCCGGTTGTGAGGCTACTGGCTTCCAACTGGCGAACACTGGATACCAAATTTATTCAACACTTTGTCGTCGCATCTTTACACAGCTGGTTGCCAACTGACGAGAATATGCAACACTAAGATAAGAGAAATTCCAATAAAAAAAACTCTTAACGTGATCAAATTAATTCGGGTTTTCTGAAAAGGACGGGTTATAAATGATTACTTTGGTTTGCGATTAAGGCTTCGGTCGTCTTTGGAAGCAGGCTATTTCATTTCTCATCGTCTTACCTTATCAGCTAGATGGAAAATCGACTGCTGGATGCCAACATCCTCTGCTCATGCTCCAACTGCTGCTCCTCCATCTCACGCCGAAACTGGAGTTCTAGCTCACGCAACTCCCGTTCTTGATTTAGCTGTTCCTTGCACGCCCTATGCCGAGCGAGTAGTTTTTTTCGCGCCTCGTTTTTTCCTAGGCGACTTGTGCCTCTTCCAACTGCAACTTCTCAATTTGATCTACGTCAGATCAATTCGGGCCCCTGCATCCCCTTTCTGACCGGAATTCTTACTCCGCTTCTTGTCGTCAGGAACTTTTAGCTGCTGAGCACTACTTTGTATACACCGTGTGCAAAGACAAACGGTAATGGCTTTGTCCTGGTCTACAGCAGCACATGACAAATGAACCCAATGATTAGATTTCCCACATTGAACCCACTTCACGGATCCTCGGATATTGACTCTGACATCGCTGCTTTCTTTCTCGTATGTTTGGCGTCATCAGTGCAGAAAACGATGACTCGTGTTGGATTGAACTAATTCGCTTTAACCTCCTCGCAGGTCATTTCATTTTCTAGGTGAATTTCGATGAAACCCTGCTTCAAGATCGTCGACAATTGTTGGATGTCCTTCAGAGTGCCAGAACCATCCGGGCATTAGTTTTCGTCCATCCATATTGGCAGCCTGATGGCGCCTGATTATGCAGATAAGCAAGAAACAGTCTAGTAGCGTAGAGCGTTTTCTGGTCGCATTGCTTCTTCTTCAGACCATTTTGGCCTGGAAACTTTGCTTGAGGGAAAACCATTCTTTAATCTGTAAGGTGGATGTGTGTTTCACCTCACTGAAAGTCTATGAAGTTCAGTTCAGTTTTCAGGCGATCCAGTCAATTGTCCTTTTTCTTCCGCGAGTAACACTTTGTAAGTATAAAGAACGCCGTTAGTGGATTTGTTTTTCCAAATGTTGTTGTTGTTGTAGTGGCTGTTGCTGGTTCTTTGATTACCGTTGTTCTAGTTGGTAATATTGTCGCTATTGTCGATTATCAAGTTACCTCGAATCTTTCTATGGACGGCCTCCTGGCGTGTTTTACCTACTTTATGCAATAATATCAATATTTTTGAGTTCAGGTATCTTTATTAGGTTCTTCAAACATATTTATTCGATGTCCACTTTTTATCAATTACATCGTCAAGACGACCCCGAAACTAGAACAGGCCGTTCGAACGTGGTCTTCCGACATTAACTGCGATGACAGACTTCAGGGTCTTCACACTAGGGTGAGATGTTTTTTAGGTTTGTGTTTCAACAATCGCCCAAATCGAATAATCCAACGGGTTAAGGTCCGGTCTGCCAGGGGGCCACAAATATTACGGCCAAACCTCCATGTTTTTTATCCAAGTGACTTCTCAGCCGTCAATATCTCTCTATGTCTTCCGTTAATACCAATCTCTCAATTTCGTGCCAACCGAAAATTGAGCGAACATGGCGCTCCATCCCGTTGTAGGACAACGCATTGATCCTCAGAGAAGTTGACCTCCACCCAGAGAAGCACTTGGTCCTTAAAAAAACGACACACATTTCGGTATTGATTTGAAGATCAGCATCAATGAAAACAGGCGGTATTTTCGAATCTTCGGTGGCCACCAAGCCAAGCATCATGACACTAATCGCATGTTTGATTTGGATCATATACTTCACTTTCTCCGGAACATCCGCAAGTTTCTTCGGTAAAATGAACCGGTCTGTGGCACTGTTGGGCCCAGCATCGACGCTGAACAGTTTTTCGTCGGAGCACTGGTTCATTTTTGGTTTCCTTCTTCAACAAAGAAAGCAATCTCTTAGAACAAGTCACTCGTAGTTCCTTTATCCGTTCCGTAATCAAGTGGAGTTTCACTCTAGCGCTGGAAGATGCGTGGAAATCTTCTTTGATGATTGGATTCACATGGATTTTTCATAAATGCTGGCTTCCTTTCCGGTTTCTAATGCTTATGACTATCCTCTAGATCCACATTGGCAATCTCCTTCGGCATCTTCTGGGCGAGCAGCAATCTCGTAAACACTTCTTTGTCGTACATTTTCACAAATTTGCAATAAAACAATTCCGATGTTCTGACGCAGCACTTGAAAGTAAACGTAAACAAGTACACTGGAAAAAAGAGATATGTCATTCGTCACAAAAATTAATCCAATATTAATGTTTAAACATTTCCGCATTTTTTCCTGCCGCACCCTGTAGATGGAATGTGGGCATCTATCGTTTGTAATGTAATTATCTTCCCAGCCAGCTTCGCCATTCCAAACCATCAAACAATCGATGTTATCTCAAACTCTTCGATTAATCGGCTTCGTTACGGTAATTCCAAGTGGCTCCTCAGCCGTCCATTTCGCTCTCTGTCTTCCGTTAATACCAATTCCTCAATTTCACGCCAGCCGAAAAATTGAGCGATCGGCGGCGTGTCTATCTCTCGTTTTAAGCTGATAGGTTTCCATTCCATGCTTCTAAGCCGAGGCGGAAAATGGCGATGATCGATTGGGTGGATTTCATCGCACTCGTAACAAGATGTAAGTGAGCAATCATTTCGCGGCACTTGTGTGCGCCGTTCTCCTCCGAAGCATCCCGGGGGGAGAAATGGGACAAAAATTCCTGTTGCTATTTGATAGCGTCATGAACAAGGAACCGGCACATGCGATGACTACGAATGACAACGACGATGATGACGACGACAACAAGTCCTTCGGGCTGTAAAAGTACATTGTTCCCATTCTACTGGAGAGGGGAGAATACTCGAGAGCATGATGCAAGCAAATGTACGACTTGCTTAGAACTGTAGAAGGGTTGGGGAGGAAGAACATTCGTAAGAATATAAATAAGCGGAAAGGAGCTTTAGATCCGATGGAATTTGCCTCCAGGGACGATGATGTCGGTGTGTTTGCGATGCCAGACTCTGGTTCGGGCGAGGGTGTGATAATGAACGGGACCGGTATTCGGAATGCTCTTGTTTATGGCTAACGTAAACGGGTGGCAAGTGGGTACATATTGTCTGCTCTTTGAGGCTGCGGCTACTTCCTGTAGTAGACATTGAGTTAGTTTTGATGAAGTGAAATTTTCTTCGAAATTGCTGGGAATTCCTTCATGCTAAGAAAAACATCATTCAGGTGTTGTTTTCCGGAGTTCGGTATTCAGTTGCCGTTTCAGAGTATCAATCCGACCAACATTCTTTCTAGATGCCATTTCACGAATCGGAGGAGTTGTTTGCATCGTTTCCGGCACCAATATCGTCGAGTGCTTTTTTGCAGCTCGTTTTCTCTCCGGCTGGTTTGATGGATTTCACGTGTTCGGAGAAATTGGATGGAATGGAACCTGCTCGCATCTCACCAGATTCGATTACAATTGGTGTCTTATTGTGGATCGAATGAAACTCTACCGGGGAAAGTGGTTTTATGTTATTCACTGAGTAAAATAAATATAAGGACAAGACTCGAAAGTCTTTCGTTGCGTTTATAATTTCTGTTATCTAAGTTTTTGATCAATATTCTAGAATTTACATAAAATACTGTGTTGCCTATGCAACGATGGAAACACCTTTTCAGAACTATAATTCCGTTTTATTCGCATTCAGAGAGCGAGAGGGAGATTATCATTTTCCTACAAAATTCAATAGCACTTAACAATTGGGTTATGGTTCATAGCTAGTTATTTTCGCAAGATTGATCCTTAACACCTATCAAACCGTTATCCTAATAGCTATAGACTGTTCCAGAAAGTATAAGCACACTTTCAAAATAACAAAAAGTCTTGTTTTTTTAGTTTTAATAATTTTATTTGGCAAATAATATTTGTATTTGTATTGTATATGATATTTTACTCTCGTTTAATCAAAATATTTAATCATAGCCAAGGCTCCTAACTTTTCCTCGAACATGACCCATTAGCTTCTGCACAGTGGTACTTCCCACCATTTTGACCACTTTTGGCCAATCTTTTTTAAATTTTTGGATGTCGTCCGCTGGTTTTATGAATTTTCGAAGCTTTGCTTTGGTTAAAGCCCAAAAAGTCTCGATTGGCCGTGCCTCCGGGCAGTTCGGCGGATTCATGTCGTTCGGCATGAAACATACATTTTGACTTTTGTACCATTCTAAAGTGTCCTTTGCGTAATGACATGACGCCAAATCAGGCCAAAACACTACTTGACCTTCGTGCTGCCTGATCATCGGCAATAATCGCTTCTGGAGACATTCCTGAACGTATTTCTGAGTGTTCATCGTCTCCGTTGTGATGTACGGACTAGATGTTTTACCACACTTGCATGTTGCCTGCCAAACCATAACCTTCTTACCGAATTTTTCGGTAAAAATTGCCTTCTCCGTTTCGGCTATGTCTTTTTCTTCGCTTACAGTATAGAATTGTGGTCCGGGAAGCGTTCTGAAACCTAGTTTCACATACGTTTCATCGTCCATTATTATACACCTAGAATTTCTACACAATTTCGAATCGTAGAGTTTGCGGGCCCGTGGTTTCACGGACGCGGCCTGTTTTGGGTTCCTTTTTGGGTTGTTTCTGCTTCCGGTATGTTTTTAGCCCAAGTCTTTCTTTGGCACGCATGACGTTGCTCGACGAGGTCCCTAGTTTTTCCGCAACATCCCGAACGGAAGTCGCTGGTTTTCGCTTGTAGGCATCCAATCACAATCACTCATATCGACACAAATTTTTCATTAGGGCCTAACTGACAAACGTAAACAATGGCTTCTTCCTTAAATTTCTCGTTATTGAAAACTCGCCCAATCAACCCACCACGATCATTTCGAAGAGGAAGTGTTCACCTATCCGATAGAATTGGAGGCTTACATGGGTAGCTTTTGTGCCACGAGAAATTTACGGAAGAAGCCATTGTTTATGTTTGTCAGTTAGGCCCTAATGAAAATTTTGTGTCGATTTAACCTAGCTCTAGTTCTGTACTTTAGTATAAGAAGGTGAATGTTAAGGCTGTGATGGCTATAGATAAAAACTTCCCTAATCTTACTGACAGGTCACCATATTTTTTTCGCTGAAGCCTTCTTTCACCAACCGCAAGGTTATGCAACTATTGTTAGGTACTCCAATCAATGTGATGACTTCGTAGATGCGCGCTAAAAGCGTACGCGAACGGTCCCTCTCAGTAGTTGTCCCATGGTCCGGCTTACTTTCGTTTGCACCTACGTCTAAAACTGCAAGTTTAACCGCGGGTCTCTCGTATAATCCAGTTGACGTCTGCACAACTGCAGAACGAACCTGTCCAACTGAAGAAGATCTAACTGACACCACCCGTCCTTTAGGCCCACAGTTCCTTGCCAGCGCGGGATCCACTATAAAGGTAGAACCACTTGGTACGATGTGTGATTGTGGGTAAGTACTCCGACGCCCATCGTTGCCAAAACCGATTTGCCAGAGCCTCCGACCCCTTTCAAGACTGTTGAAGTGCCAGCGGACAGTCGGTATACTGCACGAGCGGTTTCGACCCGTCTGACGAACCCTACAAGAAGTGGTTAGGAGTTAGTGCCGGTGAAGAGTAGTGATCCACCAGAACGTGTGTAAGTGGATGATGTTGATGATGACTTGATGATGATGTTCTCCACCTGGATCAGATAACTTCTTAATACCTCCTCTGTAGGCACCCGCTTAAGTTTGACTGACTGAAAGAGCCGTTCCAAGCAGCCACCCATATGTGGTGACGCTGGAGGATTGAAACGCCACGATGTAGTCGAACTGCCGTACGAAGGCTGCCACTCTTGCTTTAGTAAGAGGTCCCATCAACGGCGGTGCCGGTTTCGACTTTTGGATCGTGCACAACTGACAGTTTCGTCTGACTTGGTCACAGAGTCGACGCACTCGTGGGATGTAAAATGCTTTGCATACTTCAAATGGGATGTAAAATGCTTTGCGTGGTCTCGAGGAAGCAAAATTGGGTGTAGATCAGTATCGTCCACGAAATCACAATCCCCTAAGCGACTTTGAATCCGCATAACACCAATATTGTCAATGAAGGGGTTTAGCTGGTACAACCGATTCTTCTTAACTAGAAATGAGAAGAAAAATTAGTACTTTCCATTTAATTCCAACTAACTTTGCTTATCTTGACAGATACACGTATTTCGTCTACAATGCGCAGAATTCTTTGACTTGTTGACTGTCTTCGTCGTTAGGGAAGTCATACGCATCTGGTGAAACATTTCAGCGACGTCGCCTCCAAGGCCTATTAACCGCTCTCTAAACTTGTAGAGCACTGGTGGCAGAGCGTTCAGTTGGTCGGGGCCCTTCACCAGTACAGAGTTCGGCGAAACACCACCGAAGGTTGCAGCAGCATCAAAGACAATGCAAACTTCCCCTGGTTTGTTGCGATTGAAAACTGGAAAAATTACGGATATATCCTTTGCTCTCGTAGTCTGCCATCTTTGATCGTACTACTTCAGCTAGCAGAGGCTCACGTTCCATCCTCTACATCAAACAACGGTGACGTCTCAGTGCCATGAATCTGTTGTTGGGCAAACGTACGTCATGGTATTTCCAAAGTAGACCCACTTGGTACCCCCGTTCTGAAATGAAGTTACTTCAAGCAGCTTGGTTAGGGCTCGTTTAGCTTACTTGGATAAGAGTTGTTTTCGAGGTGCGTCGATTACTAGACTCTCGAGGGCGAAGTAGGCCATCCAAAACATGCATAACTCGTGCGTTGCTCAATAACCTTGGTTGTGCGTGGGTATAGGACTCTATCGGTATCCCTTTTAGATGTGACTACTTATTAGACAGTCTATCAACCGGCCAAGATTGAGAAGGAAGCTTCAGGTCTTTCACCGTGTAGACATCTTTTAAACTGTGTATACTGCTTACCTTCTGCGTACCAGAAATATTAAGCGAAACCAACGCAGCATCCTTTGCTAACCGAGGTTGCACAGTTGTCCTTCTTATTCACAAGCCTTGACGGTTGCTACCATATTGCGTACCGAGACGATCTGCTTTCGGAGCCGGCAGATTATTAATCTTATGCAGCAAGGAATGCACGATGATTTCCGGCCGATCAAAGAGCATTTTGAGGGTAGCAAGAACTTGATCTTAGTTAGTAGGGTGCAATAGTTGACATTTGACCACTTCCAGCGCCTTACCTCTGAATCATTTATGTAGGCGAGCCATGTTCTCCTGAGCTGTAAATCCACAAAGGTGCGTCGAGTTCTTGAAAGAGGCGAAAAATAGATGCCACTCCTCTGGTTCACCGGTGAATACTGGTAACTCCTTTGGGACCGCATGACGAGCGGCGGTCTGGCTTCTATTGAGAAGCATCGTTCCTCCTGCTATGGTAGGGTCGTCGTGAAAGGCCGATGGATAGTATTCCGGAACGTTTGGTCGTGAGTTACCCGAAAACGGAGCAAACGCAGAAGCTTGCATTTGTTGATTGCCATTGTTGTAAGTAGATCGGACTGAAACCGGAATCAATGTCGATGCAATGAGGCGATGCATAGTTGTTGGTCGATGAAAATTAGAAACGTTCGCCTGTTGCATTGCTTGCCGTGGAAGAAACACTGAAGCATACAGTTGTTCTTCGACGACGGGAAAGCGTGAATGATAATCTGATCTATGAGGCTACGGAATCGGTACGAACGATAAGGCAGTCCTGTTCTGCGGAATGGGATGACTTGATTGATTGTTGCAAACTGGCGAGGAATGACACATTTGTGGGAGACCGATATTTTGAATCGCGTTGCCTTGTTGAAATATCATATTTTGAACGAATGAGATCAAAACTTCGTCCAAGAGCTGTCCATACTTTTCAGGATTCATTCTGGTCGAAATGAAACACACTGGTGTTTTTCCAGCTAGACTAAAACCTACCCAGATGATCTGCATCTGAGTGCCCCTTCAAAAATTTCTCGATTCCCTTTCTGGCTTTTTGCGTCTTATATCCTGCCAACACTTAGTTGATTCATCCGGTCCATCAAAATCGATTTCAAATTTTTTTTCAACGCTGTACCCCACATTTTCCCACTTTTTTTCTTCTCAGAAGTGATACTTTTCTACAAATTCTAATTTTGCTTTTTTATGTCGAGGCATTAAGCGAGGAACGGGCACACTTTTCCAATATTTGATATTATTATCATTGTTTAAAATTTGCTGCAATCGCCTAATTTGAAGTTTTTCGCGTTCTGAAACCGATGCTGGACGCCTTTTCTCTTGATGGTCGCATATTTCTCACCCAATTTCACGAAACTATGTATGACCGTTTTGCTTCTTCCTATTCTACTTGCGATCTCACGGATTGTCAGTCCAATTTCACGATGGTATTATGGTACGATTGGCCAAATTTCGCGACAAAAATAGATAACTTGAAAACCATTAACACACGATGTTTTCGGAAGGCTTGATAAATGATATCTATCTTTTGGTTTGGATGGTGACTAGGGTGGTCCATTTACGCATTTTCCCTCTTCTTTGCTGATAGAATGGGATCTGAAGAATCCATAGGCCGGTAAAATGCATCCACAAGATCAGCAGCTCTAGAGTTTTTCCTGGCGTGAAATAGACGATCATTTCTATAATATTTGTTGCTACAGAATCTTGGTCTCCTATGAATCCAGATGGAAGGGGAAGAGTTGCCATGATGCGAGTGGAGTGCACAAATATGTGATGAAAATTAGCTGGCATAGGATACCGATGGTATAGTTTAACAGTCTTATATGTTTCATTGCACAGTTGGTCGAAATCCTCCAGGTTTACCATGTCTAAGCTGTTAATGATTAGTAAGATTGCAGATAGGTATTTAACTAATTTCTCGTAGACGCCGAGTGCCAACGCAATTTTTTTTCCTCCGATAACAATTTACGGCATAATGCTCCTGCTGTTGTCGACCAAGCCTCACCGTGATTGGGAATATCGACGTGTGTCTTGAACTCGTGGAGTAGTACCTCTTGAATTTCTGCTTTCCTTAGTTTAAAATAAAGTTCATCGGCAGATTTCCTTATTTACCACACACGAGCTCCCACTCTATACGAAATATGCCTCAAGCAATTGAAAATATTAATTGTAGCATGTAGGGGTTGACAACCAAAATGGAGTGCCTCGTCTGGTGTCGTCTTTGAATGACAAATAGCACATGATTGCGATGATTTTGTGTCTGTCAAAATATTCAGTATCTTGTCATAGATCAATGTTTGGCAGAAAATACATTGGACCTTAAGGATTAACCTTCACTCAAAAACGTTAAAATTTTGAATTTGTTCTTTCAAATCGTCGATTTTCAATACATACTCTGCCTGTTCCTTTGCACATTCCACCATAAGTGGTTTTACCGACCGCACTGATTGTGGTGCTTCGTTTTCCCACAAAAAAAATTCCAGATTTGTTTTTCATTTGTAGAGGAGTCATTGTTACTGTTACAAAGGAATGATCGTCTACCATGACTCCATTTTCATCGGCTTGGTTATATAGGGATTGTCACGTTGTCCCATCTTTATCGGATGAATATATCATGATGGCTATAAAAAAGAACATGAAGGTTAATTGTTGAAAGAAGGTGACACAGCTTTCCCCCAAGAACGGTAGAAATACTTCAATTTATTGGCTGTTCTGTATCCCACGTGGCAGATTTTTTTCATTACAAAATAGCCAGGAAATTTCGGTATTTCCGCTTTTCTGAATGATTTCCTTCATCTGCTTGCTGCACTATTGAATTTTGATCCACGATTCGACTAATTGTGTGCTTCGCGAGTGCACTTACTCTTCGTCGACGTAATTTTATGTCCGATTTATCCGGACGGCATTCAGCCTTCGCTGCCATGGTCTAACAATATCAAATAATAGTTTTGTAGCATAAAATAACTGTTCAAGGAACTCAAAGCCGTTATTAAATACCTGATAATGAGATCGGAAAATGTGAACATTCCTTTCTTTTGTTTCATTCCTCAATCTCATGTAAGAAGCTGTGATTTGCCCAAAAACAAACTCAAAGCTTCACTTGGCGAAAATGGTTTTGGTATGTCCGTTTCAATGCGTTGCAGAATGTTTTCAAGGTTATCGAAGTTAGCTATAATTTACAAGATTATTTTATAAAGGCATGTATTTGCATTGCAGATGGACTGCAGGAGGATAATTGCTCAGAATTGCTTACTTCTGCGGCTTGCGGCGAGAAAATTTACGTCTTCTTCCAAGGCTCAGGTCATTCAAACGCTCTTTTGGATGACCTATGGTTAAAAAAAACCCTTTAAAAATTTTGTCAACAATAACATAGTGTTGTTTACCTCGACGAACCATGTTTGAGGACAATGCGATTATCTCAACATCCTGGTCTTTGGATGTCGTGGCGATGTCTTCCAACATTTAATTGGGAAATGGAAATGGTTTACTGGAATATTTTTCGTTATATTTGAAAACTTGTTTTCCGTTTCGTTTATGCTTTATGTCAATTCTTTTGAAAAAGCTGCAAGTGTCCTTTACAATCGATGAAATGTTATTGGTTTCCTCCGAAATATCGTTCCCTACGACGCTTTGAACACTGCAGAACATACATTTTCAATTGTTTTACCAGTGTTTCCTTGTGTAGGTTTCCATAAGGTTAACAATTAGCGCTTGCCAATTCCTTCATAATAATCCATTGCGAACATTTCCCATGATAAACCTTCAAAGCACCTATTACTTATATCAATATTCTACAATGATAATTGTTGATGCTGCTGATCGAAAGTTATTCAGAAAAACAAAATGCAAAACCACCAATTTTAAAACGCGTTTCACTAGAAACATAGACAATAGCTAGCAATTATCTTGTTCCACTAAAGTAGGCGTATTTTTATGCTCGAAAATTCATTTCGACTAGGTTTTCAAATTTAAATTGAAATAAAAAAGTTAGAGCACAAAATGTTTATTTTTGTTTAAGGAAAGTTAGAAAAAGTGTTAAATAACGATACGTGATGTGATGGAATTTAAGTTACTTTAGCAAAGTTTCTTTAAATTAATTTATCATCAATTAACATCAGATTTTGCATCTCTAAACCATAAGAATAAAAAGTTAGAATTTTTATTGAGCATAAATGTACCACCCTAGTCACCATCGAAACCAAAAGATAGATATAATTTTTTAGATCAAACCTTCCGAAGACATCGTGTGTCTAAGGTTAATGGTTTTCGAGTTCTAGATTTATGTATGCGAAATTTGGCCAATCGTACCATAGTGGATGGGCCTGAACTTCTCCGCACTAAAACTCTGAAATAGTTGTGGATTTCTACATTTTCTGAAAACCACACAATAAATTATAATATTATAACCTTAATAATATTTTGTTTTGAAAACCTTCGAGGCCAACGAACGCAAAAACAATCAGCTTGTCCTTGTAATTATTTATTTCTAAGCAGTTGAAAACAGTCGATATCCCGCGTTTAAAGACAAGTCGTCAACGAACTGTGTAGTAAACGAGAGATGAAATTAAACACACAAAACTAGAAAACAGAAGTTTTGCGTTAATAAAGCTAATTTTTAAGTCGCAAATTTTCTGTTGTCCTTATATATAAAGCTATGTCCATTTAGAATCCGGAATAATAAAATCATCTGTACCTCGGTAACGGATTGACGTACAAATAAGTTTAATACATCATTATAAATCATCTCCCTTTGTTTCTAATGAAAATTTGCAGTTTCTTCTTTATTCCTCCCATCAAACGCTGCATACCTCCGGAGTCAACTTCCTTGGCACATTTGTTTCACATTTTGGTCATCTGAGTCGCGTCCCGAGCCGCAACTTTTCTTAAGCTTCCGCTTCATTATTGCCCAAAAATCTCACGATGGCCCAGAACTGCGGGCAGTTGGGTGGATTTATGTTTTCATCGATGAAATCTACGTTATTATCGCGGTACCACTGGATGACTTTCCAGTTGTAGTGGCAACTCGCCAAATCTGGAAAAAAAACTGCACGGGACCTTTATGGACTTTAATGAAAGGTAGTACGCGGTTTTTGAGGCATTCTTCCTTGTACAGCTTCGAGTCTTTCGTCTTAAATGTCACGAACACTTTGGTCTTTGCTCCGCAGCTGCATATCCCTTGTAAAATCATCACTTTTCTGGCAAATTTGTCCATAAAAGCAAACTTTAGACAGGTACAATTTCCGAGCTCGAGTTTTGGTGACGAAACTTTGCTTCAACGTTCTGTTTGGTTGCTTGCTGGCTCGATAAGAACGATATCCTGCTCGCGAACGAATTCTTCGAACGGTAACTGCTGCTGCAGGGTATTTTTGTGGCATTTCATTATCTGATAGTCCAGGGTTTGCTCCGACGGTTCTGAACACCTTCTGGTTCAGCTTGCGGTCATATGTTCCACTACGACGCTTACCTTGAGGCACTCGATCCACGCTCTTTCGGTCCCTGAAACGCTTGAACACATCATACATGGTTGATTTGGCGATTTTCAACGGTTTTGCGATTTTTTATTGAGGACGAAGTTGGATTATCAACGTGGGTGTGAAGGATTTTTTCTCTCCTCTCGGCTTCTATCTGGAATAACTTTTGACTCACTGCACAAAACACCGTGAAATTTATACCAAACGCTGTAAAAGAATTCTTGCAGCGGTCACTTTTCGTGCCGCTGCAACACAGTAAGTGATTCCGGATTCTAAATGGCCAGAACTTTATTTCGATCAGTGTATAGTGATTGGCTTTTTCCATGACACGTGACTCATTGCAAATCTCGCACGTCCTCTAGAATTGCTCTATCTGTTTTGTTAAAGCTCCAAACGAAACAAATTTGAATAGACCTCGAAAAAGGAAAACTTCTTATTGGATATAGTTCTGAATATAAATTCTACTCATCTGAAAAAAACAAATGCAAGTGTGATAGCGGTTTTAAGATTAAATTTTCTATGCCAGACAAATGCCCCTGCCAGAGATCTTTGAACCAAGAAACAACCTCCCTCAACCGCCCCAAACAACTCTCACCTTCAATGCAGACGACGTGATCGCGTATCTGCGCCGCCACCTGGCTGTCGTCCAGCAGGTCGATCAGATGGTAGATGGCATAGATCGACGGGTGGACACTCTCGAAGCGCTGAATCTCCTGGCGAATGGCCAGCGAATTGTTGAACAGCGACTGCAAATGTGCCCGGGAACTACTGCCCCCTGCTCCTCCTCCTCCTCCTCCTCCTCCACCAACACCCCCGGCACCTCCGCCGATCCCGCTACTACTGCTGCTAGTGTTGTTATTCATCTTGCGCGTCCCCCCCTCTCCAACGGGATGCTGCTGGGTTTCACTCCGTTCCTTCGATTCTCTTCTCTGTTTGCCTCTTCCTTCTTCGTCAGGTTAAAACTCCAAGCCACACCAACACTTGAAGGCAAAATCGACGATAAATCAAAGCGAATTTTCTTCTTCACGGATTCACCAGCACAAATCTTCCTCCTCTTCTCTCGCACGCCGAACCGAGTGTGATGATTTTTTGATTAACTCATTTGAAAATTTAATGGCAAAATTCACTTTTTGGATCTTCGCTTCGTTTCACATCGTGCGCGCTTCAACAACAATAACACCGAAAATTTTCTTCGCCAGTGAATTTTAATCCACCCGATGACGACGGCGACGCGTCGTTGATTCCATGTGATAGGCGGCGGTAATCACAAACAAAAACAATAACAAAGCCCACGACCAACTAACTAAATGGGGCCAGTTGCACAATCCTTTCCCCAGATATTACCTAGCTGTCATGAGATCGATTCTGCCGATTCTATCGGAATGATATCCTTTGCACTTCTCACTTGTAGGCTTTCTTCGCGGAGTGACCCCAAAAATGCACCGAAAACTCGCTTCTCCCGAAGGAAAAAAAAAAGCGAAAACCTCTTCGACGAACTACTCAGCGCAATCCAACACTGTCCGCTTCCGCCACCCTTCCGCAGCACACACACAACACGATGTAACGCGGGGCTCGTCTTCCTTCTCGCTTTCTCTCGCACACGAACAATCGGTGCCTCACCTGTGGTGCGCTCGCTCTCCTACAACACAACAACAGCACCCGCTAGCACTTCTCGTTTCTTCCCTCTTCTTCCACAAGCTGAAGAAGAGCCTACACCAACATCTTCGCCTCCAGAAAATGCTCTGCACCAGAAAAATCACCACCGAAGGAAAATCGGAAAGCACGCTCTTCTTCCACTCCGTCGGTGGAACCGTAGGTAACTCGATCAGAATTTAAACGCAAATTGCACACGTTTGACATACATTTCCGATATTCTGCTGACAATATTTTCTTACAGCAAAACGAAGACGACGACGACGGCGACGCGTTTGACGACACACGACATACGACGGGGAGCCTTGTTTTCCGCTGAAGGCTGATTTTATTTATTTTTTTTTTTCTTCCTAAATCCGGAACACTACCCTCGCAACGACTTTTCCACTCTCGCACGAACGATTGCACTGCACTGACTGACTGGCTGACGGACTGGAGGACCGCAAAAAGCCGAACGAGCGAGAGATAGACACCATCCGAACCGAAGCAAGTGGCGACTCGGCTTTCGATGTGTGCGAGAGAACCGTAAGTTCCACTTTTGGCCCCAGCGGTTTGAAGCAAAGTGGCAGTGCTGCCAATTGTTTGCCGGTTCAGCATAACGGAGTTTAAAAAATGGTTATTAAAATATTTAAAAATCTCGAGTAATTCATGATAAGGCCTAAAAGTCAGTTGTTAACTATGACTTTAAACATTAATCTCTCACGAATCGCGAAAATCCAACTATATCCAGCTCACTATATGGTAGAACTAACATTCTTCTACCAGATGCTGCTTTTATTTCACGAGAGTGATTTAAAGTTCAAGAGAAATCGACATTTGAAGTCATTGTTTACAAATGGCTTTGGGGCCCTTAACATGAATTACTCGAGAAATATAAAAATGTTAAAATGTCGTCACCGATCCAGTTTTGACAGTTCAGGGAGCTTGTTTACGTGGAAATGGCTTGTTACGTGGACATGCTCTTATTGGTGTGCAACGTACCCGGGAGCGATTCATTTCTCAATATGTGGCTTCCATGTGTGCTGGTTGTCAGAAAATTCAACGCAAGAATACGCGTAAAATGATGCATCTTCAGGAAGAATGAAGACAAATCATCACAGAATCAGGCAGAATGAGACAAAGCAGCTTATTACTGCTGATCTGAAAAAGTTCTCCGCTGTGCAAGTATTCTTTAACAACCTTGACCACTTGTTAAATGATGTAGAAGCAACGCTGACAAATGTCAACAAAAGCCACGAGCTCGTATGCACCGCAATTGTCCATCATATGAAGTCGTGTGATTCATGTACAACTTCAAAATTAATCGACATCGATAGATCAAATTCGATTATGTCTCATAAAATGAAGTTTTCTAGACTAACGGCTTCCCAACTAACATTTTTCATTAGATAAACGCTTCATTGGCAATACGTATACAACGTTAAACTGAGTAATGTTTAAGTAGTGGTTGCACAAGCGCCCAGCAAATATTTTCACAGGCAAATCTTGCGAATCTACCCAGCTTCATGAAAATGCAAAAAATAATAGCTTTTACAAAGCCTTTAGAAAACCCGTCATGCGGTATATGTAATCGGTTTATAGCCTAGGAAGCTTTTATCCAAAAATTATACAACTTATTACGAAACTGTTCTCAAAGGCAGTACTTTTAAAACGCATATTCAGCATATTTATTTGTTCATAGCGATTTCTATTTTTAGAACTGTGGCAAACAGCTTCTTATTGCTAGTCTTAACACGTTGATATAAACGCTTAAACATAGTTTCTATACAGCAATCGAAAAAATATGTATGTCAAACACGGTTTACAATACTCGTGGACGATATTACGGCAATGGTACTGTTTTACCGTTGTAAAGCGCAATTAACATTTAACTAAATGGATTTTGTATTATAATGTTTATATAGATGTATATATTTATATATCACTTACCCGTGTACTTACCAGATTCGAACTCTGCACCTTCACCATAAGAACGGTGACTCTATCCTCAGATCCATATCAGCTGTGAGGAATTCCAGTACCCGTATTCAAAGTGCTCAAACCATATTTTAGTTCTAATAATGCTGAACAACAATAATTGCTGAAGCTCTTTACGAACAGGTTCATACTGTTTTGAAAATCAGTGTTACCGAGATTCTTATAATCTAAACATGATCACCATCCAATTTTCGTTGCTATCTGTGCCACGCTCGGATTCATTTGTTATAATTTTTTTAAACGACAATTTCATTTATAACTGTTGTTATAGATTGCTATATTAATCATTGCTATATTAATGGTACAATGATGCATAGAATGACAGTACTTGCCTATAAAAAATATTTGCACATTGTACAAACAGTTTCCCCCGAGTAAATCCTAACAAATAATGCAAATAATGCGTCCGCAGTCGACTAGACTAACAAATAAATGACAATCGTCAACACCGCCGACGGTTGCTACGATTTTCAACCAAAATTAAGTTGAAAATACTCAACCGCTCATTGCGCGAAGAGAACGTGATGATTGAGTAGCTTCAACTTAAAATTGAGTTGTTTTGATCTTCAAATTAAAATATAAACAAGTTAGGTTTGGAAATACAAGTTAACAATAGCTAATGGTCCTCATTAAATGTTCAAGCATTGTTGATAATATAGATCTATAAGCAAATAACGAATGACGATGTTGTAATTCACGACGTAAACAAACCTGCCAAATATTTTTGTTTAAATTGGAATAAAATATCGAACACCAAAATAATCATTAGTGACTAGATGGGTGAATTCTACCTACATCAATTTTTGTATTCACCCAACTGCTAACCTCACTTGACAGAACTCAACGTTGAGTTTTTTTTTTACTTAATTTTGGGTACTTTTTTCTTAGCGTGTACACTTTCGATTGACATCAATCATTACGCGTGTATAGTCTCGTGGGATTGTGGCTCGGCTCTGGATGCCGAGGTTCATGGTTCGAATCCCGATTGCAACTTTTTTTTTTTCATGTGAGGAAAATATTCATACGATCGTCATATGAACTTCTTTCTATTAGGGAATCGTATAAAACTAGCAATAATGTCTTCTGGCAAATTTCCATACAATATTCGAATGAGTTCCTCTCGATTTGTTCGCTCAGTGTACTTATACAACATTTTATACAGCTATAATCACTAAGCTGTATAGCGGCTAAGGTATTTTTAATATAAAGGCTTTTGAAAAGCTATAACAAAGCCAACAAATAAAACTGTGTAAGAGAACACAGAATGATCATTCAAAAGCTTAACCGACTAATTTCTTAGCTACATAAACAAGCTGTGTAAATGCAGACAAACATTATTCGCATAAGAACTTTCTTTTCAAAGTATGCAACCTAGAGCTAAATGTTGTGTTAAAGCTGTGTTACATTACGCATAAGTACTGTATCGATTTTTTAATTCTGCTTATTGCTTATTCAGCTTCACTTGCTTTTATACAATTATAAAACAGCTTATAAGTTCTTAACTTCGGCTTAGGCAACTAAAAATGTTAGTTGGGTTACCAGCCTACAAAGCGACATGGCCAAGGGGTGAGTCGCTTAGCACAATATCTCGTTTTTAGTGTGCCTCTAAGTGTTACTATATTTGAGCGTGATGCCCATGTGCGCCACGGTAATTTGACAGTTGAATCGTTATGCTTTCCCTACACAGAAGAAAAAAAGTACCCATTTGACCAGTTGCGTGTGGGAAGACAATTTTGGCTGTAGGTATGTTAACCGACCCGTTGGGTATAAATAACTAACTTTTGGGTAGAATTCAACCAAAAGTTAGATTATTTATACCCAACGGGTCGGTTAACATACTACCTATACCCAAATTGGCTTCCACACGCAACTGCTCAAATGGGTACTTTTTTCTTCCGTGTACGTTGCCAAACGCAGGCGGTTGGTTTGTTTTGCTTTAAAATTTTAGGTCTCGAGACAAGGTTTTCATTGCAAAAACCGCGTTTTCATACTTTTGTGTTGAGACAGTCAATTTGGTGCTGTTGGTGATCGATGAATAAAGTATGGAGTTCAAGAAATAATAGCTCGAAGTAAGTGCGAGGGTTCCTTTGTATTGTTGTATATTTTTGATTAATTTATCTCTTCAGCAGCATGTTGGGTTTCCGGCTGACTCACCGCCCGTATATGTTCGACATCATAGATTTTTACTGCCCGTATATGTTCGACATCATTTCCGTCCACCCGGAGCTTTCCACAGACTTTAGAGAAAACTTCAATTTCAACATTCTTCAGCTTCTCAGTAAGGCATCAAAAGCCGTGTCCTCAATACTTACGGTAAAAGAAAGTCTTTACGAGATAGTAAAGATTCAATCATAAATATACTTACTGTGATGAAAAATACTGCATATTTTTCTCATACAATATGACGTGACTGCTGTTCAGTATCTTCGTCGAACAGCTGGATGTGGCAGTTATGAGATTGGGAAATACTTGATACCTTTTTCCTTATATCTCGCCACCCACGAACACATCTCAAATATTCTGTCAAAATAACACAGCAAATCAAACAAAGACGCAAATATGTACATCAAGGTGCTGGCTTCACGGTGTACTTCGGACCAAGGGTTCTACAACAGTGAACCAATTTCAAATCGTCAGTTGCATATTGATTGTTGATATAACCAACAATCAATAAGCAACTAGTGATTTAAAATTGGTTCACTGTTGTAGAACCCCTTGGTCCGAAGTACACCTTGATGCCAGCACCTTGCTGTGCATATTTGCGCCTTTGTTTTGATTTGCTGTGCTATTTTGACAGAATATTTGAGATGTGTTCGTTGTAAGTTCATTATGGGGGCACATCATTAGCTTGAGACCGAGATTGGGACCAATGTGCTAGTACCGACTGAGCCAAGAAAAAAATCGTATTTGTTCGGGACCTACTGGTCTTAGAGTTAGTCTATGATATAACCGTTTACTTGAATCTCCAATGTGACGACTGCGATCAAAAATTTCCCTCCCGAAAATCAAACGTGAGCAATAAAATCCAGTTTATTTTCGACCGTTCATGTGCGATATTTGCTCGAAGGATCTCCGGATCATAGCTGACAAGCAGACTCATTTGCAAACACACACCAACAAAAACTATCTGGGTGATGAAAATTGTCAGCAACTTCTTGGTGAGTGTTATTTTATTTATGTTTCTCTATTTCAATTCAGTGAATTAACGTTAATTTATTGCAGCATATAGATCCACATCTCAGGAATTTGAAATTCGGAACTTGAATTAATGTTCAACAATGTATATCATTTGCTAGATCTATTTTGCTGCAGTTTCCCGGATGTTGAACGAATGATGTTTGTTTCAGTTTGAAGCTCAAGCTGAACACAATTAAATAACTTTATGTTTAGTTTGTTCAATTTATTAAATAAAACAAAACTGGTATTAGTATCACATTCATCGCCTTAAAAAGTTAATTATTAGACATTGACACACACTAGCATATTCCTTTCAATCAAAATGTTGACCCATTCAACAATTGTCAACTTCTAAGTAAACTCAGGCTTCTCCACAGGCGTGTGTTCTCAAATTTGAGTAAAGGTGTGTTCTCCCATTTCTGAGTAAGTGCCCTCTTGACCAGACTGAGTGATTTTTGACTCAAATATGAGTAACTTTTGAACACTTGAAATCAGGAAAGTTTAAAAATAACGCACAAGAACAACGTGTTCTGAAATAAAATCCATTAATAAGTCAGTCTTATGAAATTCCAAAGTACCATTCATAAGTTGAACCTTATGAAATTCTTAAGTTTATTTGCCTGAGTGTACTCTTAAAGTTCCTATGTATAGCCCTATAGTCTCCTATAGTTCCTATAAATGTCAGATAATGAGTATATTTTACCAATTTTTCCACGAAATTTCATTTTCAAAGATGGGTAAGAAATACCTATTTCCTGACATTTATGCCATATACTTATAAATGGGTGAGTCAAGTTTACCAACTTAATGGGTTGACTCCCGTTTTGGAGAAATGGATGAAATTAATAGGTTTTTGATTCCTACCGTGTCCCGTATGTGCACTAACCATAACTTAACTTTATCAAAAATGGTTTATCTTCCACCTTCCAAGTTTAAACTTTATGTCATATGGTTTCTCAGGCCTGGATGTTAAATACAATGCGTTGTTGAGAACCATTACCTTTCACATATTTTGATTTCTCCATATAGTTTCAGAATCCGAACAACAGTAGAACCTTATACATTGTGGTTTAAATTTTAACATTATAGATGATAGTTTGTGAATGTTTTGGTTATGTTATTTTTTAAATTTATTGATTGAAGTTTGATAAAAGTTATAATTTAAAATAATAGCTTTATTTATTTTATTTTGATATAGTTTTTAAACATAAATTGAATCGTTTTTTTTATGATTTATTGTTATTTTAATTGTATGATTTATTGTTATTATAACCATAGACAGTTTAAGTCTATCCGGATGTTCTCATAAAGATCTATACTGGGGTGCTTACACATCTAAATCCAGATTCAAAATGATCGAAAAAAAATCGCACGCTAGCGAATCAATCTCTAAAAAATCTTGTTTCAGCTTGTGAATCTTAATCCACCAACTTGCATCCTGCTGCATCTTATTGCAGTAAATCTTTAAAATCTTCATCAAAATCTTTAAAATCGTCTTTCCATCTACTAAGCTTGCGCACATCGCACAAAAGCAAAACAAAAAAATCCTGCATCAATTCCTGTTTCGAAATACTACCTCACAATGCCCTCCGCTCAATTTCAAACTACATCTATTCAATTTTCCCAGCCTGCCGTGAGCTAACGGAACTATCAATACTTTCTCTTAACAACTTTGTTCTAGCAAAAATATGCTGTCTACTCCTAGAGCCTCATGGTGATGAGAAATTATTTCCTTCTCAAAACAACATCATCACAGATAGTTACCCCGCGTATGGGAGAATACAAGGAAAGAACAATATCAAGTGTATATCTGTGGATTGATTTTTTGATAACCCATGTGCATGATTGTAACAATCATAAATTTCAGGTTGATTTAACTAATGTATTGTTGAATCAACTTCAGTAAAATATGGTTGAATCAACTATACAATGGTTATGTCGAAAAAAATATTCTTGATATTTTGACAGATGGCTTACAGTTCCAGTTAATTCAACCATGATTATAGTTGAACCAACTGAATAACAATGATTAGTTTGAATATGCTTGGAGTCATTTCAATTTTGTTTCTGAATAAGATTTTTGGTTCTGAAATCGTTTGAATGAGAATGCCAATAAATTCATCATAAAATTTGAGATTGATTTAACAACGATTTTGTTTATATTTTTTTTGTTCTTATAATAGCTCAACGAAGTTACACATTTGAAAATACATCTTCTCATTTACATAATGCAAGTTAATATGGGAAGGTCCATTAATTATGTCACGCAGTAAGACGGGAGGGGGGGGGGGGGCTTGGTAAAACGTGACGATCCATTCGAAAAGATTTGAAGGTCCATACAAAAAATGTGACAAGAGGGGAGCGAGAGTGGTAATAAAAAGTTATTTTTTGCGTGACGTAATTAATGGACTTTTTTTTTGCGTTGAATCCACTTTTAAGACCTTCGTCCGAATATTTTCTGAATATTTTTCTGAATATATTTCCTCGTCGGACGCCATGATGGGCATGAAATCGAATTAAAAAATCAAAGGTTGTTGTTTTATTATTTTTTGTATAGTTGCTTCAAGCACACTGGTTGAAACTATAACATTTTTGTTTTGATTCAACTTTATGAGATAGCTCTTTCAACTATGAAGTATGGTTGATTCAATCCAAAAATTTCTTTGAACTAAACATATTTTGTGGTTGAAACAAAAATGTGTTCATTATAGGGATCAACTATCGAGATTGTTATTTCAATCCCTCTTCATTCCTTTTCGTGTACATGAACGTCTTTTTTATAAACATTTTTTTAAACTTTTAATTATATTTCAACTATTCAACATACCAGTTTTTGATGATTTTTGGTGATCATAGTTACAGAGGTTTGAATGTCGTTGAAACTATATTCGTAATCATTATCATTTTATTTATTTATTTATTTATTTATTTACTTATTTATTTATTTATTTATTGTCGTCAAAGAATAAACAAAAGAGGGCCTAGATGGGATCCTTGAGGGACACCTGAGGAAACTTGAATAGGATTTGATTTCTTTCCTTTAAATCTTACTATTTGTTGTCGATTAGTTAGGTAACATTTGAGCCATTTGAGAAGACCTGGCTCAATACCCAGTTTTTGTAATTTGAATAGTAGCATGGGAATGTCAATCCGATCAAATGCCTTACTGAAATCTGTATAGAGAGCTTCTACGTGGTTTCCGTTATCCATTGCAACTAACGTGTATTTAACGAATTCTAGGTAGTTTGTATACCCATGTTGATTGTTAGTAATCCTGTTTTTGATTAGATAGAACAGCTTTTCATTAACTATTGCTTCAAAAAGCTTAGGAATGCATGAAATAATGGCAATTCCACGGTAATTGCGCATTTCAGATTTTTTGCCGTTTTTAAATATTGGGACTAGATAGGAGATCTTCCATGATCTGGAAAAAATGCCGGATTCAAGCGACTTATTGAAAAGCCAAATCAATGGAGTTGCGAATTCTAACGCTAAGTTTTTTAAAAATACAGGTGGAATACCGTCGGGTCCACATCCTTTCGATACTTCTAATTTATTCAAAGCTTCTCTAATGTCTTGTACATTCACGCTGTTGACACTAACACCATTAGCAAATTCTGGGAAGAAATCGAAATATTTGCAATCACGATCTTCTTCCGAAAATGGGGTATAGATTTCTTGGAAAAAAACTTGCAAATAAGTTGCAATTTTTTTCTGAGTTATCACCAACATTTTCGTTCAGATGCATTTGGGATGGAAAATTGTCCGATTTCAATTTAATTTTCACGTAGCTAAAGAAATTATTTGGACAACATTTTATTTCACGTTCAGTTTTCGAATTGTACTCCTCAAAATCAATGTCAACAGCTAGATTTAGTTGATCGCAAATGTTCAAATAGGTGACCAGATTATCGTTAATTCTATACTTTTTATAATTTTTGTGAGCTTTTTGTTTGCAGTTTTTCAATTTTTTTATATCTTGGCTTTACCAAACCGGATGCTTTGAATTGTTTTGGCGCCTTTTCTTTTCACAGGTACGTGTTCGTGTATAATTTCAAATAGTAATTTATAAAAGACAGCTACTGACGTTTCGATACTTTCCTCGTTTCTAGAAATCGTTTGCCAATCTATTCTGCTTAGCCTATGCTAAGCAGCCTATGTTTACATAATTTGCCGAGTGATATTGGAAGATTTCTTCGTACTCGCAGTCGTCAGGTCTTTTGCTTTCAAGTACAAATATAGATAACTCAATAGCTGTGTGAAACGCTTCATTTTTCCATAATGGAGTAACTGGTTCGGTCACACAGAAGTTTTCATTAATATTTGTTAACAGGAAACCTAAATAGCAATTTTGCCGATTTTTAACATGATTAATTTGATTAAGGCCTAAACTTGCACTTTTGTCAAAAATAAATTGTAGGGTTTCACTTTCTCCAACGATTGGAAGCAAGATGCTCTCATTTCCAATGTCTGGAACAAAGTCAATAGTACGCTGATTAAAGTCTCCTTATATGTGAAGTTTTACATCTGGGGCAAGATTGCACAAGATTTCTTCAGCAATATTGAACAAAATTTCATACACGGCTTTACGAGCATTATTTGGAGGAAAATACACAGATGCAAATACGTGTGTTTCATCTTTCGATATGCACCTTTACCCATACATGTTCAAATTCTTTACATTTCAACGTAATGATACTTTCGGAGTTCAAATTGACCGAGACGGCAATAAAAACACCCCCTCCTGACTTTTTTTTTTCAGACATTTGAAAATTTCTGTCATCCCTATTTTTATTGATTAGGGTAGAACTCAGTTCTTGAGTAATTCATGTTAAGGGCCTAAAAGCCATTTGTAAACAATGACTATATATGTCGATTTCTCTTGAATCTTGAATCACTCTCGTGAAATAAAAGCAGCATCTGGTAGAAGAATGTTAATTTTACCATATGGAGTAGCTGTATAGAGTAGTATTCACGTGGCTCGTGAGAGATCAACGTCCAAAGTCATTGTTTACAAATGGCTTTTAGGCCCTAATCATGAATTCCGGAGCAATTTGCGATTTGGGCGTACATGAAAAATATAAACAAAATGTTTTTTCAACGCAATGCATAATTATTACATCTAAATCATGAGTTTTGACCTTTTTGTCCTGGTTGTGCTATAATTTTATTTATCAAATGTTGTTTTTGCAAAGGGCGTAGAGTTATTTCGTAATCAAAACAATTCACTCTGCGTTTTACGCAATATTGATTGTTGACAAAATGAAAGGCGTAATTTAAATCAAAACATAAACATGGCGTAAAGTAAAAGGCGATACTGACAAAAAATTAAAACTACGGCGAAAAGTAAAAGGCGATACCTACAAAATAATCAAAACAACGACGAAAAGTGGAAGGCGAAACCTATGAAAATGTCAAACATACACACTTAGAAAATTTTACAGTATTCGGTAACTTTTTACCGAACTTTCAACAGGTGAACGTTCGGTAATCCAATTTACCGGGTTTTGGTGAAATTTTACAGTATTCCGGTAAACAAATTACCGGAATTTGTCAAATTTTACCGAAGTCCGTTAAATTGGATTACCGAACTGTTCAGCTGTTGAAAGTTCGGTAAAAAATTACCGAATACTGTAAAATTTTCTAAGTGTGTAGGCGAATAGTATAGGGCGATGCCTTTATTCCCAGTACTTGTATTGAACATCCTAGTATTGATAGGCGAATATTAAAAATGTGCAAATTTCAATGAATAACGAACGGATTTCTATCAGCATTATATATGAAACAGAAACTAGCTTTATTCTCTGTCTGTATGCTAGATTGTATTTGAATTTATTCGTTAATTTGTAAATCACTGTTGAAATTCTACTTGCAATATTACAATCATCATTTCCCTTTTGTTTACATTCTGCATGTTCGCCTTTATCGCAAATTGCTCCGGAATTACTCGAGAGTTTTACTCCTTGTTTTTTTTTTTTAATTCTGAACCACACTCCAATGAATGGCAACCCTTCCGCGAACAAGCAACATGGTAAACACGGTCGATGTAAAAAGCATGCAAACATGCAACTCAACCGTTCGCCGAACATGCTTGTGTTGTTTTATTTGTACACACCACCAAACATAATAATATTCCGAATCCTACGCACGCACAGCGCGGCATGCCGATCGAAAACCGAACCCCAAGCGAAGAAAACGAGAACTGATGGCGAGGGTGTGCGAACAATCTCCGCTTGCACAGGTTGAACGGTCAATGTGTGGGTGTAGCGCATCATCACCCGAAAATCAAAACAGCAGTAGCAGTGCAAAGAAGGAGACTAGCGCGTGTGACGGAATGGAACTAACACCAATAAGTTGATGGTAAGAATGAATGCACCACTACAAGAGCGGCGGTGAGGAATCAAAATAAAACTGTTTTGGAAGGCGAGGGGCGAGTTGATGCGTTGATGTTTCCTCGAACGATGTTGCGTGAGTGTGGTGAGAAACTCATTGAAGGGGAAATTTGACGTGGTGAAATAACGCTCTCGCGTTTTGGGTGAATTTGGAAGCGAACGTGTGTTGTTTGAAATAACGGTTGAAATTATGCTGTTTGCAATGAGGGTTACTTTGGATGCCTATTGAAATAATGAACTTAGAATCATCAATATTTTCAACAAACTGAACTTTCGACTCACTCGGGTACAATCCTCTAGAATGAACACCTAGCCAGAACCGATCGAAAACATCGAATTATTTTTATACTACAGCGGCGGACAGTGCATTCGGTTAATCAGTTCTCATCCAGCATTCAAGTGAATCGTATCGTTTAGTGTTTCAGTGAAGAGAGCGTATACATCAATGTTTAAAAGAACATAATCATTCAGTTGATAAGTGGAGTGTGATTAATTATGTAACAGATAACCCGCATCCCCATCGCCTACTGTTGTTTGTCAACAAATTTCGTTCTCATTCTAGAGCACATCCATCCAATGACCGCAGGAAGATGCCACTCAAGCGCATCTCCATTTTGATCGTGTTTCTGACGATCGGTGTCCTCCATGCTGGAATCGTACGTCGTGCCTCGTCCAACGACCTTTTGCCAAAAAATGAGCAGAGAGCCCTGCAAGCGTTGCAGCGATGCGAACGGCTCTTCCAGGAATCGCTGGCCAAGCAAACCCACGCGGCTTGGGCTTTCGGATCCAATTTAACCGATTATAACCAGCAGAGGAAGATCGAAGCGGCAACCGAACATGCCGCGGTGGCAAAGGTAATTAACGATGACGACGATGATGTTTGTTTGTACGATCGATGTATTGATCCTATCAGTTCATGACCTCTCGTGTGTTTGATGTTTCTTTTTTTCGTTCGCTAGACGGTAGCTTTGGAATTGCGGCAGTATGATTATCATTCGTTTCGCAATGAGGACCTGAAGCGACGCTTTAAGAAGTTGACGATGCTGGAAAAGGCGGCACTACCGGAGGACAAGTTTAAGGAGCTTTTCGAAGCAGTCGCCAGCATGGAGGCTAATTATGCAAAGATCAAGCTATGCTCGTACAAAAATAGGACCGACTGTAAACTTACTTTGGATCCAGAAATCACGGAGATAATGGCGACCAGCCGTGACCCGGAGGAGCTGAAATATTACTGGACGGAATGGTTTGACAAGGCCGGAAAACCGACGAAGCCAGCCTTCCAGAAGTATTTGGATCTAACCAAGGAACTGGCCACACTGAATGGTGATTTTTTCAAAGCTATGCTCGAAACTGAGAGAAAGTGATAAGAGGGTTCTTTTGTTTTAAAGGTTTCGATAACGGCGCCGATCTTTGGTTGAAAGAATACGACGATCCAACCTTTGAACAGCAAGTTGAAAATGTCATGGCGCAGATCAGACCTCTCTACGAACAGATCCATGCTTACGTTCGGTTCAGGCTGCGAGAGAAGTACGGACCGGATGTCGTTTCGGAGAAGGGACCAATTCCGATACACTTGCTTGGAAACATGTGGGGACAAGTTTGGGAAAATGTAGGTCAAACCCAGTTGATCGCAGATTTGTAAATAATTGAAAATTTTCGCTCGTAGATCGCCGACTTCACGACGCCTTTCCCAGAACGAAAACTTCTGGACGTGACCGAAGAGATGATTAAACAGGGCTACACTCCACTCAAGATGTTCCACATGGGCGACGACTTCTTCCAATCGCTCAATATGACCAAACTACCTCAGTTCGTTTGCCTCTCTGTTGACTTAAAGCTTCTCTAACTATTTCCCCCCCCTCCCACAATTTCAGGGACTTCTGGGACAAGAGCATCCTGGAAAAGCCAACCGATGGCCGTAACTTGGTGTGCCACGCCAGCGCTTGGGACTTTTTCGCCACGGATGACGTCCGGATCAAGCAGTGCACTCGGGTCAATATGCACGAGTTCCTCGTCGTCCACCATGAACTGGGACACATCCAGTACTATTTGCAGTACCAACACCAACCGATCGAGTACCGGCGAGGTTCCAATCCCGGCTTCCACGAAGCCGTCGGTGATCTGCTGTCGCTGTCGGTTTCCACGCCGAAGCACTTGAAAAAGGTCGGACTGCTAAAGGACTACGAAGAGGATGAACAGATGAAGATCAACCAGTTTTATCGATCGGTATGTTGACTGTTACCTAAGGTTCGAAGTGTTCAATATGATCTTCTTCAGGGTGTTTCCAAGTTCATCTTCCTCCCGTTTGCCTACACGATGGACAAGTATCGCTGGAGTCTGTTCCGCGGGGAGGTCGAGCCGCACGAGTACAACTGTCGATTCTGGCAGCTGCGGAGTCAGTTCGGAGGAGTGGAACCGCCGGTTCGTCGTACCGAGGAGGACTTTGATCCACCGGCCAAGTACCACGTGTCAGCCGACGTGGAGTATCTGCGGTACTTTGTGTCGTTTGTGATTCAGTTTCAGTTTCACCGGGCGGCCTGTCGGTTGGCCGGGCAGTATGTTCCGGGCGATGCAGAGAAGACGCTGAACAACTGCGACATCTATCAGAGCGTTGAGGCCGGGAATAAGATCAAGTATGTTGTTTTGTTTGCGGGATGGAGGCAAAGTCGATGACTGTTCGGTGTTTTCAGGGAAATGCTTTCGTTGGGTTCGTCGAAGCAATGGCCGGATGCGATGGAAATTTTGACTGGGGAACGAGAGATGAGTGCCGATGCCATTTTGGAGTACTTCAAGCCGTTGAACGATTGGCTGGTCGAGGAGAATAAACGTCTGGGAGCTCATGTTGGCTGGACTGTGTCCGATAGTGAGTGAGATAGGTTGATATGCGATTGGTTAATGATTGTTTTGTTTTTTATTTCACAGAATGCGGAAGGACGAATTTTGACTTTATGCCATCTAAGAAGTAGACCTTTTTGCTGGCGTTTTGGCGTTTCCCGTTTTACCTTGGAGATTCCTCGAAGATTATCCCAGCATAACTATACTGTTAAATGACTTTCAATAAACGATTAGGTAAAATATTTAAAAAAAATCAGACTTTCCGCTGAGATGAATCCTTATCTAGACAGCATACATTGTCAACATTCAGAGAATCATTTAAATTAATTTATTTATTTATTTATTTCGTCAAGCAATGTAGACTACATACAATGGTTACAGTGTTCTTCTTACATACTATACATTATTTCTGTTGTCTTTTAGACGACATTTTATTTGTTCTTTAGACATAGTGATGCCGATGATTTCGCAATGTAAGTTATACTGGCGCATCATTCGATTAATGGGGCCATTTTTTGAATAATTAGTTCTGTATGACTTTTCTAAGAATAATTTCCGTGTTCTAAGATGCCGACTGGGACTATAAAAGTTCAATTGCGAGAGTAGTTCTTCTGATTTTATGCGTTGTGAAATAATGTCATTGACGTAGAAAAGCATTGCAGATTCGCGGCGTTCTTTAAGTGTCTGTAAATTGATAAGCATGCAGCGTGCTTCATAAGATGGTAGTGGAAATACAGTCCAATTCAATTTCCTTAGGGCATATAAAAGAACACGGCATAATTAGTTTTTATATAAAATGTTCTACGCGATTCGATTTACAAAGGCCAGTAAGACCCGCACGCGACGTTGTCAAAAAGGTAAAAAAAAGGTAAATATACAAGTTAATTGCGGAGCGAAATGCAAACGCGTCCGCGCCCGAAGACTGTCCGTGGCGAAAAACTGCTTTGCGATGAATTTTTCAAGTTGAAAATTCTGGATTGACTCGGAATACCAACATTTGTCCATCCAACATATTCATTCGGTACTTCACGATTTAAGACGCTGTTTTGCCTTATTTCGCATCAAATGGTGGTCTGGGGTTAGGAGAATGCCCCTAAGTATCGTAGATCTCTGCACATCTGGCCACGTCCTTACAATTGTTTGAAAATTGCCTTGAATTCTATTACCGGAAGTGCTGGAAACCCAAACAACCTTTTTAGAAATTCGGAAAATGATAACTGCCCCTCTTCGCATTTTTGTCCCATATCGAAAAGCAGCGAGTGGAGAAAATGACGATTGCCTTATTTTTTCAATTTTCCGTCATTTCGCGTCCGCAAGGAATTTGAGTTTTCCCTTAGCTCAGTCGGTAATGGTGCATCTACAAAGCAATACCATACTGGAGGTGGCTGGGTTCGATTCCCTGTATGATCTATGAATTTTTCGTTAAGGAAAATTTCGCGACTCCCTGGGCATAGGGCATAATCGTACTAATGCAAAATGGTACCTGGCATCGAAAGCTCTGAATTAATAACTGTGGAAGTGCATTACGTGCAACACTACAGGGTCGGCAATTATTATCCATGTTTGCATTTTTATTCATAACTTTATTAATCGTACATTGCATAACAACGTATTTATGGAAAATTTCTCTTAGGGAAATTTTCGGCAATCGATGTTAGTTCCTCCCTAGATATACGATCCCGAACTTTGGTTAGACTGGCCTTCAAATGATCCAATGAAATGTGTGGCTTAGTACAGGCTCTGGATTCAAGAATGGACCAGATGCAGTAGTCCATTGGATTCAAGTCAGGATAGTTGGAAGGTTGGAAGGCCATTCATATTTGGTCAAATATCTCGGAGGAAGCCTGCTACAGGGGTCCAGCGTCGATTTTGCTCCTTATTAATGTGATGGTGCCCAATCTCGTTAAAATGGACTTCCAAAATGTCTTCGTGCCCAGGGTGCTACAGTGTCCAGAAGCTTCTGGTAGACTGATTGGTTGATTTTGATGCTTGTTTTGGTAGTTGTGGTGACAATAAATATGAAACCAGTGATTTGAAATTGGTTCACTTTTGTAGAACCCCTTGGTTCGAAGTATACTTTGCAGCTTGCACCTTGCAAAACATCCTTGCGCTTTTCGGTACTAGAACCTCTGTTTTCGTTTTGATTCGTTGTGTTATTTTGACAGAATATTTGAGGGTGTGTTCGTGTGAGTAACGTTATGCCTGGGACAGACATACAACGTACAGCGTTGTACCAACAATCAATATGCAACTAGCGATTTGAAATTGGTTCACTGTTGTAGAACCCCTTGGTCCGAAATACACCTTGAAGTCAGCACCTTGCTGTACATATTTGTGCGTTTGTTTTGATTTGCTGCGTTATTGTGACAGAATATTTCAGAGTGTGTTCATGTGAGTTCATGATTAGGGGCGCATTATTAAGCTTGGGACCGAGCTTGGGACCGATGTGCTAGTACTGACTGAGCCAAGACAAAAATCGTTTTTGTATGGGACCTACTGGTCTTAGAGTTAGTCTATGGTTGTACTCCTTTAGTCTAGTACGTGTTTTTTTGGTACTGGATTAAAGTATTTGACAGTTCGTACAACGGTCAGCGTTGTATGTCTGTCCCAGGCATTAGATTTTATTAAAGTATACTATAATTTTTTACCGAATCTGAAACAGCTGAACACTCGGTAATCGATTCGGTAGTTTTTTAACTTTACAATACGTTCAGTAAATTTATCTTCGCTACTGAGCTGTCAAAACTTACCGAAATGTTCTGTTAATTTCGCTGAACGATTGGTAACGCGAGCTGTCACATTTTTACCGAAAATGATGCAATAAAGCAAGCTGCTCAGCAAAATTTACAGATTCGTTTGTAAACGGGTTTTTATTGATTTTCTTTCTTTATTAATTTTACATTAAGAATAATTAATGAGTTAAATTGATGTGTTATTCCCTTTCAGTTCTTGTTAATTTCCGTTGATGCAGATTTGAGTTTCAGATTTATTTTAGTGTTAATAAGCATTTAGAAAAATGTTTAAAAACGGCATGCTTATCTATAATGTAAATAGAAAGACAATGTATCAACATAATTTTTTTCAATGATGTTAAAAATATATTAGGAGCTTCCCATCAAACGCTGATGCAATCAAATGATTCCTGGGGTAAGCCAAACACGTCCCTTCCTGGCGAGTGTGGCTATGGTCCCGGAAAGTTGCTGTCCAATCCTTCTTTCATGGCACTGATTTTTGGCTGCACCGCGAAGTTCAACAGGGCTGGTCAACATTCAACTTTAAAATGGCGGGAAAAAGTTGTGTTTGACAGCAGGGAAGAAATTAACAATCAGTTCGGTACTTTATTTTACAGAATATTTTGCAAAAGATTGAATTTACAGTACATTCGTAATTATTGTTACAGTGTTCGGAATTGCAGTAATTTACAGTTTCGATCGGTAGTGTTTTTTTTTACAATTTTCGGTTGTTTTCTGTAAATTACAGAAATTTAGTATTTTTGATTGCTGGAATTTAGTAAAAAGTCATATTGTACAAACTGTTCGGTGAAATTTCTGTTTTACAGAACGAATTCAGCAAAACAAGTACCGAATAAGATTTTGGAAATTTGGTGTGTAGTTCTTGAAGCCTGCAACTTTTGGTGACGATTAGAAAATTTCAAACTCGGTTCACACTGGATTATATTTCTTTGCTATATTTCTTCTACCAAACTACTAGTATAGGAAAGGCTTGTAAGATGGAACACGATCCGTTTTTTGCTCGTAACATGTATAATTTTTATTTATTCGCGGATCTTTCGAAAGAGGAATTTAAAAGCTCCAAGTTTGCACACGGAACTGATTATTTATAGTCATAAAAAAAATTATGGCTTTTTTTCGAAATCCATCGAAAATTGCAATTTCAAAATAAATATTGTTATATTTCAAGCCTAACAGTGTTCCATCTTACAAACATGACGCCATAAACACAAAATATCAAAAAATTGTTTCACTTTACGATTTCTTTGGGAATGCCTTTGGATCATAAAAATACACTAAAAATTCTAGCCAAAACAATTGTTAACTTTTTCATATCGATGGGAAATTTCCACTTACTTAGCACAAGAAAAAAATGCTATTATAATTATGCCAACACTTTCGAACATTGAAACCTGGAAGAGCCAAATCGAATGAGTGTATTCACTCCAAAAGCAAATGCAAATTGGAGAATAGTAAAAAAATGAGGTTAACACTTGTCAGCGCGATAATGTTGTCGCTATGAATGTCAAAAGTGGCGCTGTTCCGTCTTACAAGCCTTTCCTCTATCAGTAATTTATATGAAATATTATAGTATTGTGTTTGCTGCATATTGCCTTCAAGAAAACTGAGCTGTCAAATCAGCACCACACGCAGCACCAAGTTTTCGGCTTCACGGTTGTTGTTCGTGGATGACAGCCGCTTCAGTCCTGTGACTTCAAGGTGCACAGAGACGAATTTGATAGTCAATTTTACCATTATTGGGGGTTAGGATGACTATTGCAGTATAGTGATTTTAAACCGACTATGATCATGGTCAAATCGATCATTAAAAATATTTGATCCAACATTTGCCATAATGTCGGAATAGTCCTTGTTACCATGGTCATAGTAAAAAATGCCATGAACGTGGTAAATTCCACCATTTTCATGGTTATTGTACCCATTCTATGCAATAGTCATCCTGACCATGATTTAATTGTCGGTATAACGATAGAATTTTTTTCAGAGTGTATTTCGGACCAAGGGGTTCTACAACAGTGAACCAATTTCAAATCGCTAGTTGCATATTGATTGTTGGTACAGGTTTTTGTATGGGACCTACTGGTCCAACAATCCTACTGGTTGTACCAACAATCAATATGCAACTAGCGATTTGAAATTGGTTCACTGTTGTAGAGTCCCTTGGTCCGAAATCTGTCAGGCAGTGACAGATGTTCTGGAATTGTGTGAACTGTGACTTTTGTCAATTTCCTAATTTTTTGGATGATTCTTTAATCTGAATCTATCAGCTACTGAAGCTCATGGATTATGTTTTGCCACAATTGCACGAACTGCACCAAGACCAATTCCCAACGTTTCTGCTATCTTCTGCTAGTTTGTTTTCAACTACTTACTCGATACTCTTTTCTGCTGTAAAACACGTTCTGCAAGCGACTGAATATCGAAACTACCTAGACTAATGCTTTGTTCACACTACAGAGTTGTTACAACTTAGTTAGTTCAAGAGTAAGTCTGTGGTTGTTACATAATACAAGAGTGTTTTGGAAAGTCGACAAAGATTTTTCAGAGGGGGTTTTAATTTAAAAAAAAAAAAACATGTTTTTTTCCAACTGTATCGATGATGGGCGTTCTTCCTAACACAAAAATATTTTCAACGTAGGACTACGTTTTTCTTTTCTATACCGGGCGCCGTTTCAAAATTTTGAAAAATGAGAGCGTTACGCAAAAGTGAAAGGTTTTTGAACGCTTATAACTCTCGTTCGACTGAACAGAACGACTTCATTCATGCATCATTTTATCAAGAAGACTCACAAATTTTTTGCATCAAAATTTAAATAAAGTTCAATTAGTATAAGCAGTTCAAATTTTCATTTGAAAATGACCTTCTTTTGCTCCCATACAAATTTGCATATCAACAGGTCTAAAAATGTGTTTTCCCTAGCAAGGTCATAGGAAACGAGTAATAAGTGTCTTCTTCTTCTTCAGAATAACTTTTCCCCGTCCAACACAAATTTCTGAACGCACAAAGCTATTGGTCGAAAATGACATCATATTTGCGCTACGCTCTGATTGGTTCATACTGCCACAGTAACCTTGCCAGCAATTATGGAACACGTGGGAACGACCGAACACCAATAATCAGTTCACGCTGTGCATCCGTCAGTAGCTGTTCCCTCGAACCCCTTTTTAGGGCCATAAAAACAACTGGAAAAGAAAGTTGACATGTGTTTTGGAAAGCTGGAGGCTGGGTTTCGGGATAATCGATTGTGAAAAACATCTTTCCTGTGCCGAAGCCGTAATGTTTTCAACATTTGCACTTTTGGCAGTGTTGTACACACATAAGCCTAGCAGAAACCGTATGCAATTGGAGGTGAATGAAACCAGCTTTTTGAGTAAAAGTTTCCCAAATGAACAAAACTCATTCGCACTGCAAGGTATATTACGTGATATAGAGTATCTTGTTATCATATGTCATACATATTATTTCCAGTGAAAGCAAGATGTATGAATGTAGATACCAAGACAGGCTATAGTGCGAACGGCCAAGAAAGGTTGTAGTGCGAACGTTTAGTGTATAGGAATTCGATTTGGAAGGAAACCAATTTCGGCCACTCTTTAAACAATCAAGCGATCTAGATTGCACATTGCTTCGTAGTCCTACGTCAACTTTGCGTACAACCCCATTGGGCTGTCCCTTCTAGTTTTTATGAATCTCAACTATTTTTTCTCGATTTTTAAACAAGAAAAAACTAATCATTTTTATTTTTACAAACCGACATGCAGTTTTACAAAGTGACATTTATGCAAAGTGACAGCACTTAATTTTCAGTTACAGGGGCTCCCATTATGATATATATGTGTCTTTTTGTATGCTAGAAATCAATGGTTGGTTCGTTGGTTTAGGTAGTCTGTTTCTTGAAGCATGTGTCATGGTAAAATAGGATGGTGTTATCTTGCGATCATTATGTTTTTAAATTGTTTTTTTTTTCAATAGTTTCACTTGTCAAAATTAAAAAATAAATTAAATGCCTGCATATTATTATATTTACTATCGAACAGTGTAATAATCCACAAACCCCTATAATACCCTATTATCGTCATTCGAATTTATCGTCATTGAAAAGTCGCCTAATCAATCCACCACCGTTTCGAAGAGGAAGAGTACACCTATTCAATAGAATAGGAGGCTTACATAGGTAGCCTTTGTACCCCGAGAAATTTACGGAAGAAGCCATTGTTTATGTTCGACAGTTAGGCCCTAATGAAAAATCTTTGTCGAACTATCAACAATGATAATGTCATCAAGGTAGCCTCGTTTCATGCTACAACGCTGTACTCTGAGAAAAAATTGATAGTCCATTTTATTATCATTGGGGATTAGGATGATGATTTTCAACAGATTATGATCATGATCAAAACAACCATAAAAATAGTGGATAACATTTACTATAAGTTAAGAATGCCAAGAACGTGGTGAATTGGACCAATTTTCATGGTTGTTATAGCCATTATATGCCATAGTCATATGGACCATAATTTAATTGTCGGTATCACATAACATGTCAAAATATCGAGTCGAAGTCTTGTGACGTGAGGCGAACATCGACTCGATATTTTGGCATGCTAGCAGACGTCACTTCCTCCACATCAGTGAGTGCTTGGCCAATGTATTGACATTCCACATTACTAAGGAGGGGTTTTTGGAAGTATTTTCGAAAATCTGAGGTGTAATTATTGTAATTGGGCTTTTATGTTAGTAATTCATGGCCAAATGGTCAATCAGATAATTATCAATCTCTCAAAGATATGAAATCTTTGCAAATGGTGGGCCACTGATCGAACAATCTTGGTAAAACATCGTACACATATTTTTAAGTCATATACAAAGTTTACAAACAAAAATCTGTTTAATGCCATGTTATAGTTGAATTCGTTTAGGAAACAGTAATTACCGTTGGCCGTTATATCGGACAGATGAAACAGCAGTCATTTGAATGTTTTGAAAACTGAGAAATGCCGCCAACTAAACCATTTCTAATTCTCACAATAATCAAAAACAAATAACATCTTTCGGAATCAATTCGTCCCGGAAAATCAAGTGAACGTTCGTACCAACAATCTATAGAAAACTAGCAGTTCAAAATTGGCTCATTTGATTTATTTTATTTGCTGTTTTATTTTGACGGAACATTTGATGGGTTATTCGATGATTTCGTTGGATTTTTAGGGTAATTTATTCATCTTAGGACTGAGCTCGGAACCGATGCGCTGGTTCATTCTTAGCCAATAATAATAATATAAATTTTCTGCTTGACAAGCCCCTGGTTTGATGCTCTTTATTGTTGGATTTGTTTTAAATTAATTAAAACAAATTATTATTTAAAAAAACAAAATATTTGTGTCCTAGATTTTAAAAACACACTTTTTTAAATCTTCCATCGTATAAGTAGAACAATTGTATTTGGAAAATTAGAAAAAATTAAATTACACTTGATCACTTTAAAAAAGTAAATATTAAATAAACTGACACTTATCTATATGGGAACGTCCATTCATTATGTCACGCAAAAAGTGACTTTTTATAACCCCCCCTCCCCATGTCACGTTTTTTGTATGGACCTTAAATTTTTTTTGTATGAATCGTCACGTTTTCCGAAACCCCCCCTCCCCCCTTACTGCGTGACATAATTAATAGACCTTCCCTATTTATTGATACTATAACGGTCGTTTTCTCGGAAATGAAAACTTTCTGCTGCAAGTTGTCAATCCCAGCAAGAAGAAACCTGTTCCTACGTTATGGTCTCTTTTATTTGCGTATGCGGGTTTTGAGATATAACAAAAGAAGATTACAATAAAGCAGATCCAGACTCTTGCTGAGTTTTCTATTCATCTTTATTTCATAAATCGACTAGCTCCTACAGACAATCTCATTTAAAAAATGTAGAGTTCCTAATCTTTTCCACATGCTGAAACATGCCTAAAATGTATTCACTTTGTGAAGTATAACCTTTAGGCATTTTTGCATAAAACCATTTTAAGCATTTATGCATAATTCCAGTCTTTATGTAAAGTCATAATTGCATATATCAGATTTACCGTGTAGTAGACGCGAGCAAATTCCTTTAAATTTTCCTAGAAAAAAGCTTATCCTTTTACTGTTTCGTCTACAACATAGATATTTCTTCAGTGTCGAAAGCTTGACTTGAAGAGAACATTGCAGTAGTTCTAGTATTTATAGTAGAATTCGACATGGAGTTTTCATAGGGGCCAATGTCGCAAACGTAAACAATGGCTTCTTTTGCGAATTTCTTGAAAATGCTAACTCGCTCAAGTAAAGTACCACTTATATTATAAAGGGGAACTCCTGTTCTGTACAATCATCGTCATAATTCACTATGATTAAGTTAGCATTCTCGAGAAATTTGCGGAAAAAGTCATTGTTTACGTTTGCGACATTGGCCCTTATGAAAACTTTTTGTCGAATTGTTCGTACCTCAGGCTGTTTGGCTGTGTAAATTTTACCTTCTTCACATAATGAACACACTAGAAGATACAACATCAATTGACTACCTACCGTACAAGAAGGAATGTATATATTTTAAGATAACAATAATGAGGAACTGTCATCCGATAGGTATACAATAACAAAAGCAAATCACGCACATTAAAGAACAAACAATTCTACTATAGATACTAGACATACTGCGATGTTCCCTGCATGTCGAGCACTCGGCACTGAAGGAGTCTGTAAGTCATAGAAGAAATTGGCCTATGTGTCAAAGGATGAACCTTTTCTAGTTAAACCTATTGAAATTAATTAGAACAAGCTTTTCAGATTTTTTTTTTAAATGATTAAGTGAAAAGTCAATTTAAATTTTCTTAGTTTACTAAATCGTTTGTCTTTAAGGAATTATTTTGAAGTAGTTTAAAATACAGACAAATATTCAGCTAAGTTCCGTTCTATTCTAGGTTCCGTTTGACCAACTATGAAGTGTAGTTTGCACACGTTTTTTGGCATTCCCACCACTCTTTATCTTGGGGGGTGAAGAACATCATAGAGTGAGCAAATTTGATGAATCCTGAGTAAATTTGAAGACAAAAGTTACTCACTAGAAAGCTGTCTTGCTCTTTGGTTCCGTTTGACCAACTATGAAGTGTAGGTCATCTCGTTTAAAACCTGTCATCTGATTCTGTACAGCCGTGCGTCCACATTTTTCGTTGCAGAACGACATCAAGCATGATTGATCGCGGAGGTTTCCTTACAGATTATTTCTATTATTAATTTTCTATAGATTTCCATATACATAATTAAATATTAGCTCATTGGGGCCACTCACAAAATGTAATGATGGTTCGAGGACTGATATGAACAGATTTAAACAAACAGTAATGATGCTGTTGGGACCACTTACAAAATGCCATGTGAAATTTATGTTTTACACTCCCTTAAGACCACATGAGATGGAAATCAATTTCCAATTAGAGGTTTTGAAAACACTTTTTATTTTACCGCTATTGTGAGCACAATCAAGCGCGCAAATTTTTGCCAGTCAAGGTGGCGTTCCAGCCTTGACCTAGCCCGCATGGGGATGTGTGGCAAAAGTGTGTGTGTTTGCTTCGAAATACTGCTTAACAAAAAGCCCTACGCTCAATTTCGGACTACCTCTATTCAATTTCACAGCCTGCCGAACGCTATCGGACCTATCGACATTTTCTCTTCAAATCTTTGGTTCTAGCAGAAATTGCTGTTCAGCGGCTTACGCAAAGAAAACTTAATTAGTAATGAAACAATTCAACAAGGATTTTTCATTCAACTGACAAACGTAAACAATTTTTTTCATGTCGCTTGAGAGTCGATTTGGATTGATTTGTAATGGACGATATTCATTGAGAAGACAAGGTACATTAGTAACGCATAAAAGCTGAATTGGGCCGTTTTATACTAACAGTCAAGATTGTGTTGCGGCCACTAACAAAGTGTGATAATTGCAGATTTTTGGTGAACAAATGAATAATCGATACATACATACAGCATCTATACATCTAGTTTTCACTGGAAATAACGTGCATGGCTTTTGATATCAAGATACTCTATATTACGTAACATATAATATAATATAGTGCGAAATGGATGTAAGCGACGTCAAATAAACATTTGAGTGACAGCTGGTGGAATTTATATTAGGAACAAAAGCCAGGAGAAAAAGGCAGTACTTCATTTGAGACACTCTTCACGTAAGTTTCCTGGTTGACGGCCCCGAGTTGCAATGAAAACGTCGCGTTTCAAGCCTCAGGTACATAACGCCTACCAAACCTGACATTTGTTAGCAGACTTCGATAGATAGATTTAAATTCCTGCCAAGGAAGCTGTTTGAAGTTTACTTTGACGTAGGTTTTGTCGTTCATTAAGGCTAGTAAAGGGCGATACGGTCAAAATTTGGTCAATATCAACTTGACGTATTTCTTTCAATTTTGCATTTAAAAAACCTGAACACCCCTCATTTTGAAGGTGTGTCTGTGTAGAATGTTGCTCCTATTTTGATTTTGGAATTCACTCTTCAGTTGTCAAAATGCCGTCCAAGCAAGAAGAGCAGCGTATCAAAATTTTGCTCGCGCATCGCGAAAATCCGAGCTACTCGCACGCAAAGTTGGAAAAATCGCTAAAAGTTGCCAAATCAACCGTTACAAATGTAATTAAAGTGTTTGGGGAACGTTTGTCGACAGCCAGGAAGTCTGGATCGGGGGAAATCGAAAACCGGAAGCCGCTGAGACGACAAAGAGAGTTGCCGGTAGTTTCAAGCGAAACCCTAACCTATCTCTCCGAGATGCCGCAAATAAGCTGGGTGTATCGTCTACAACCGTGCATCGAGCCAAAAAACGAGCCGGACTATCGACTTACAAGAAGGTAGTGACTCCAAATCGCGATGATAAACAAAATACGACGGCCAAAGCGCGATCCCGGAGGCTGTACCCGACGATGCTGACGAAGTTTGACTGCGTGGTAATGGACGACGAAACATACGTCAAAGCCGACTACAAGCAGCTTCCGGGACAGGAGTTTTATACGGCGAAAGGAAGGGGAAAGGTAGCAGATATTTTCAAGCACACGAAACTGTCAAAGTTCGCAAAGAAATATCTGGTTTGGCAAGCCATCTGTACCTGTGGCTTGAAAAGCAGCATTTTCATAGCTTCCGGGACTGTCAACCAAGAAATTTACGTGAAAGAGTGTTTGAATAAACGTCTGCTGCCTTTCCTGAAGAAACACGGTTGTTCCGTACTGTTTTGGCCGGATGTGGCATCTTGCCATTACGGTAAAAAGGCCATGGAGTGGTACGCCGCCAACAACGTGCAGGTGGTTCCCAAGGACAAGAACCCTCCCAACACGCCAGAGCTCCGCCCAATTGAGAAATACTGGGCTATTGTCAAGCGGAACCTAAAGAAGACCAAAAAAACTGCTAAGGACGAGCAGCAGTTCAAGGCAAACTGGCTTTCTGCGGCGAAGAAGGTGGACAAGGTGGCTGTACAAAATCTGATGGCAGGGGTCAAGCGTAAGGCCCGGCAATTCGGATTTGGAAAAGCGGAAGCCTAACTGAATATTTTTCCTGAATTTTATACTAATTGAACTTGAAAAAGAAATTTAATTTGATTTTTTAAATAAACGATTTCACTGATTTACACGCGTTTTCCCTTGACCAAATTTTGACCGTATCACCCTTTATGCAGCTCAAAAGTAATGTACATTAGGATAGGACAAGTAATGGTCAAGAAATGCTTTTACTGTTGGAATTACTTACCTCGTATGCAGCTGACAAGAAGGACAAACTTCGTAACATTAGTAACGTCTGCCCAGGTAATCTTAATGGGGCTGTCACTTTTCCTTGCTGAATAATATTCAGTTGGATTATTCCGCAAGAAAAACTGACATTTCACCCATACTGAAGGTGTTATCAAAATTACTTCGGTAAAAATGGCAAAAATTTCTTCAAGTCTTTACTTGTCAGCTGCATACTAGGCTTTACCGTGCAATCGATCCTCGTCAGCATCGTCGAGCTTCAGCTACAGCTTCTGGGATCCATGCATCTTCTGGTTTCGTGTTCTATCCTCTTTGGTTTGTTTATCGTCGGGATTTGGAGTCACCATCTAGCTATAAGTCGACAGCCCTTTTTTAGCACGATGGACGGTTGTGACCCGACACTTCCAGCTTGTTTGCAGTATCTCTGAGGGAAATGTTCGCGGTTCAGCTTGAAACTGCTAATCACTTTGTCGTCGCTGTGGTCTCCGGCTATCGATCGGTCCCCAATTGTTAACAAACAGTCGTAAAACGTACCCCTTTAATACGTTGGTGATAGTTGATCTGACCACTTTTAACTATTTTACTGATGCGACGTGCAAGTAGTTCCGACTTTTGCGATGTGCAAGCTCAGTTTTATTTTGATTGGATGCCGTTTTACTCAACAGTAAATGTCAAATGTCACAATCAAAATAGAGGCATAATTCTACAGGAACATACCTACGAAATGAGGGATGTGCGCGTTTCTCAAATTCACGATTAAAAATATAATATACGTCACATTTAAATCGACCAAATTTTGATCGCGACACCCTTTACAACATAGAAAGATTAATAGTTTATAACGATAACTGGTCTCGAAACAACCGCGGAGATAGAAAGTTAAGATAGATTACAACAATTATCATAGTTAAAATTCATCAAATTGCATACCATTTTAACATTATTTTATTCCGATTACACATTAAGACTAATTTATCCAGCGCTGAGTAATTTCTTGAAGCGGGGTTATTCATTGGATGAGTAGAATCTCTAAGGAAAGTACTCAAACGCTCAAAACAGCCTCTCTTTCATTTGTATTGCTGTCCTTTTTTTCTCATGAAAAAGTTACTCAATTTTTATAAAAATCGGATCAACCCATAAATTGAGTAGATCCGCTTGTTACTAAGTAAGTTATTGAGTAACTTTTCCGTGAGAAAACATGGGACAGCAATACAAATGAAAAAGATGCTGTTTTGAGTGTGCATCGCTGGATAAGTGATTCTTTTCGTATTTTCCCCTGCTAACAACTACACGGAAACCGAAATGTATGTACTTGATCATGGCAATAAAGTTCTAACCTAATGGGTACTTCCATTTGCCCTCGGAAACTATTATTTTAAACGCATTCTGGCTCACCTTACGCGTAGAAAAAAAAACCATAGAAGGCCGTTTTCTCGCTAGTCTCCTGGTAATCATATTCCATCCGTCACCGTTATATCGGCTGTCACCGGCCCGTTATTATCGTCCAAACGATTCGCCCGAAAAAATAATTCCCAAAGAAAGCCTCATTAGCATACATGATCCACCCCCGCAACAGCATCATGCAATCAATGACCCGCGAATAGCCTACAGCAGCAACCAAGCAGAATTTCTCACCGGTCGGTGGAGGTTTGTTGTCACCGTCTCTCTCTCTCTCTCTGCTCAGAGAGATAGCGCTTCTCTCAACGCCCCCCTCCGAGGAAGGCTATAAAAAACGACCGGCACCGGGGCAGCGGCGTTTAGTGCCGTATCGATCGCGGTCCGGTTTGTGTGCAACTCTTTGGATACCTCTCTGTCTGTGCAAGTGCAAGTCCTATCATGTTGTGGCGCTTTCTGCTGCTGGTGCTCGCAGCCATCCTGGCGGTGGCTGGTGCTGCCAATCCGGAACTGGAGGAGACCGAACTGGCCGCCCTCAAGTATGTGAGCGATTTGGAACGGGAGATTTTGGCCAGGAACAATGAAGCCACCGAGGCGTCCTGGGTGTACGAGTCCAACCTGACCGAGGACAACCTGAAGCAGCGCAACGAGATCCAGACGCGCAATGCGAACTACTTCAAGGTAGGTCGGGTGATTGAATGTGGGGGAGGCAGGCACTTATAATTGGCTCATCGATACTTAAAGAGTGATCCGGTGCGCTTCGAGAAATTAGCATTGTGGAGAGCATGATCGAGGTGGAACCGATCGAAGAGAAATAGAGTCTTCCTATGGGATAAATTTACTAAGATGTGTGCCTGCGAAGGATTCAAGCAGCACTGGTTGTTGGAGTCAGTTGGGAAAGGAGTGAAAATGAAGAAGAACTTGTAAATCTGGTTTTTCTGGAGTTTAATTCATGCTGTTCGTATTGTGTTCCTCTGTGTGGTTAGGCCGGGTGCGGTAATTGTTCTGGACGTTGCAAATTGGGGTTCCCTATGCGGTTCGTTAGGTAGTGCTCGTTTGGGAGGAAATGAGAAACTATTTGAAGCCAAATGTTCGAGGAAATTGCTTTTTTTTAAGAAGGTTGACGGAAATGCTTTATGTGTTTGCTACGAGATATTGCATTCTCTTTAAAATACTGATTGATTGTTTAGTATCAGTGTTCGGAAAATATCTCATTGATTGAGACGCCTTGCGTGAATAAACGCGTGTATCAATAGGGAAAACAAAGCTTATGCTTGAGATTCTCATGCATACAGTGAGGAAAATTCGATTTTTTTTATTGCGAACAATTCACAAATTGTTGAAAGTAGTTCCACATCATACATTCTTAGAATAATACTTCTTCCGAAAAAAAACAATTTTTGAGAAAGGTTCTTTCTTTGCTTGATTAAGAACAGAAATAACGTTTGAAACTGGGAATTTCGTTCAAAGTTTCATGTTTCTCTAATGACAGCTTCTAGTTCGTGAGCTGTGCCAAATTGTCCTTCATCTTTATAACGGTTGCCTAGCTAAAGTCGATGAACAGCTCCAAGTCTGCCGAGCGAATGAAGCATTTCGCGCAGCTGTACCCCTTTCTTACCGTTCACTGCTGAATATGAGATCTCCGTTAGTTACATTTGAAGTCTGTGATAGTAAATACTTGGCATTTAGTAAATTTACTCTGCAAAACGAAATTATAAGACATCACCTCATATTTAAGTTATTTTCAATAGTTTAATGTTGAAAATTGATAATTTTCAATATTGGAACCGACGCGAAGAAATATTTCCGATCGATTGAGACAAACATTTTGAAAATGTTTGTGGAAACTATTGAAATATTAACGTTCAAAACCTGACCGTTTTTCGTGACGGTCGTAACAGGTTTTTTTTTAATTGTACCCCGGTATAGAAAATAAAATACCGTAGTCGTACGCCAAAAGCGTTTAGCTGTCTAGGAAAACGAACCCTTGACTTCTAGATTGGAAAACCGACATGTTTACTGACTCCATTGTGTTTTTACATCGAGTCTCACAGTAGGTGTCACTAAAATATAATAGGATTATAGCAAAACTAATCAATTATGAATCAATCATATCATATCATTTATATCATTTATATAGAAAAAAATCGAAAGAAATCGCTTCCCACTTAATTGATCCACCTTGCCTTCTGAAGACTGTACTCGAAAAAAATGTGACACATTAATTAGCCTGTAACTTTATAGCGTGTTAAGGACATCACTATCTTTTTCCGGGATGACATTAAGTTTGAATCTTGGATCGATGGCTGTAGCGTTTGTGAAGATGCTCTCTTGCAAGACAGTTTTGAATCGCGAGTTTACACACTTAGATTTTTTACAGAAATCTGTAAAGTTTTACCGAATTCTAAGCAGCTGAACGTTCGGTAATCCAATTTTACGGATTTCGGTAAAATTTTACAGATATCTGTAAAAAAATTACCGGATTTCAGTTAATTTTTACCGAAATCCGTAAAATTGGATTACCGAACGTTCAGCTGTTGAGAATTCGGTAAAACTTTACAGATTTCTGTAAAATAATCTGATTGTGTAGGTTACGGAGCAGTGATTTCTTAGTAGCTTCCACACCTTTATGGGTTATATTGTGCTTATGCAGGTATAAACTCAGAAATGCAGGAATCTTCAGCGCCTACAAGACATGTTGTTACTTCGAATGGCTTAAATACTCGAGGACCGGAACAATCTATCTTCACTCTGATTTGGCGAACATTTGGCAACTCCGCTGTGTCCAACCCTTTCTCATTGGCGTAGAACGAGGTTTACGCTTGAGGTAGAAATGATTCATCTAGTCTAAATCTCGTGAATTTAAAAAAAACTCCTTTCACCGGTATGCAATCTAGGGAATTGACAGGTATTCAGTATCGCAAGCTGTCTGCAACATATGTCGTCTAGTCAGAGACCTGTTAAACTGATAACAGCGCTGAGGTCCAAATGTGTGTAGTAATTGCAAAAAGGTCGGGAATAATCACTATAGAAAAATGCTTGCGACTGGAAATGTGGATCTGAATCTGAACGTGCTCACCTAATATTTCAATAGCACGTTGGCTATTGATCGACGAAAACCTTCGCTTTCCACCATCGATAAGGGCTGCAGATCCTAAGCAGACGTTTCTGGAATCGCGCTTGAAATCACCTGAGCTTTAAAAGATGCTTTGAATCCTATTTTTCAGCGGCACTCAAACTTTCCTTAGTCGTCGTTTATGTTAGCCCGTCCTTGCAGTTTCAGATGATTGATCATCGCCGAATTTGTCGCGTTCCTGCCTATCCCATCGCGTTAGATTGTGGCATTGCATTCCACACATTTTGCTCTTTTCTTTGTCGATTTCTAGATAACTTTCCCAAATAGTAGAACGTTTGTCACTCATTTGCGAGATTAAAAAACGGTATAAAGTCTACAACAACGCAAAGCTCAACGGAAGAGAAAGCTAACCGATTTTTTGCTCGCATTAGTTTGACAGTTCTATCTGCACTGAAACAGAAACGATCATTCGAATGGAAACATTAGGCGTATAAATGTTCACTTCACTTTAAAAAAAAACTTTTACGAGTGTATTAGTATTGTAATTGGAAAACTAGGAAAATTTTAATTAACACTTCACTTGATCACTTTTTTTAAAACAAATAAAAACTTAAACACTTTTTTATATTATCACTAGTAAACGCGAGCAAATTCCGTTAAATTCCAGTACAGAAAGCTTATTTTTTTGACAGATAGGACTATTTCGTCTGGGACTTACGGACTTCATCAGTTTCGAGTGCTCGACTGGAAGAAAACATCTTCTTCTTGAAATTATCTCTATTTTTCATTATTTGTTATTAGGAACATGTTTATTTTGGAAGTGATACAGCTTAGCATTTCATCTTTAGTTATGGCTATTTATACAAAAAAAAAAGTTCTCTAGGCCTATCAAACCTTCGAAAGGTTTACCATTTAGGTGGGATTGTTTGTTTGGGAATTTGTTTTTTAAACTAAACTAAACTACTCAACTACCTAACTACCTAAGACCACTATTTACATCTTACAACTTATTTACCTACTATTTACAACTAACGTACTATATACAGGGTGCTTATTAAAGAATTTTCTGATTCGTTACATTTCTGTACAAATTTGTTCCTATAGTGTTAATAATTTTTGAGTTAATTTAGAGAACGGTCGCGTCTAGATGAAGGTCCATCGTCCTGGTTCCAAATGGGCGTTCTAGGATCATTCTGAGCGTTCGGTTTTGCCCGTCTTGCAGCTTGATCCTGTGAGTCTGTACGCATGATTCCCACACCGGAGCAGCGTAGAATATCGCAGCCGCTATGATCTGTTTGTAGAGGGCTGGTTTGTTCATTACTGAGAGGCGGGAACTTCGGCAAATCAGCGAACATAGCGACCTAACTAAGGCGGAGCACTTGATCAACGTTGTCTCTACATGCGACCTGAAGGGAAGTTTCTCGTCAAACAACAGCCCTAAATAAGTTACCTCGGTAGACCACTTAATCCTGTGTCGTCCATGACTACCGTGCAAGATGGAGGTGGTTTTAGTTTGGGGGACTGCCTTGAGGCATCCATCCTTTGACCGTTATTGCGATGTCATCTGCGAACAGGAACAACACGCAATCCTCTCCAAGAGGAGGGGCATCGGAAGTGTAGATGCTGTATAGTAACGGGTCAAGCAGGCTACCTTTCTGAACTCCTGCTGCAATTGAAAACGTGTCCGAGAGACACCCATTCAACGATACCCTTAACGACCTTTGCTGAAGGTAGTTTCGGATGATTTTAACCAGATGAATAGGAAAGTTAAAGTTACAAAGCTTGTATACAAGCCCATCGTGCCAGACATTGTCAAACGCCCTTTGAACGCCTAACAATGCTATGGCAGTGGACTTGGATACACCTTTGTTATGCCTATGGTGTTCATCACCAGAACTAGCTGATGAGTAGTGGAATGCCCTTTCCTGAATCCAAAATGTTCAGGATTAACTGCTTGAACAGTTTACTCAGCGCTGAAGGAAGATTTATTGGTCTGTAGCTCAAAGGAGGTGTTTACGATTTGGTATGACTTTGGCTACTTTCTAGGTGCTTGGAATGTAGTGCAGTTCCAAGCATCTGTTTAAGTTATTGCTCAATAGTGTGTACACCTCTATGTTAAGTTTTTTGAGGATCAAGTTGAAAATCCCTTCTGCCTTCATGTTTTGAGTGCTGAGCAAATCTGTACTCCAGTTTTTCTGTCCTCCGGAGGCACGACACAAGTTGAGCAAATCGACACCTTCGACAGAATCGACAATCCCAAACGAGGCGGAGTTGGTTTGGGATGCGTCTTCAGGACTTTGGCTACCTTCCAGAATAGTCTAGACCGGTCATCCAAGTTTTGGATGATCTTCTCGAAACTTTCATTCCGAATTTTTACCATTCTGGAAGCGATCCCCCTATTCAGATCGACCATTTCACGTTTCCTCCGTCCTCTCAAACTGGCGTATACGAACATTTCTTAACCGAATCAATAGTTGGGGTTGGGAATCAATGACAGCAAACTTACCCCTCACAGGAACATGTCGCACGCACGCCTCGTCAGCCACGGTTAAAGCTCGTTGGAGTCCACCCAGTGCACCATCGATGTCTTCAACGGTGTCCGTCCAGCGGCGGATTTCCATCGATGTTTCTGTTCACCAGTCACATGATGATAGTCCTTTCTCAGGCACCTTGGAGTAGGGACCATTTTGATACCGACTTCAGCTACCACCGGTTGATGATCAGAGCTGATGTTGTTGAGCGCCTCCGGCTTCGTTAGCAAGATGTCCGACAGTAAAAAGTTCAGGAATGAGGGTTTTCCAGCCGGTGAGATTAAAGTCGGTTCGTCCGGGTAGTTGATCGTATATAGTTCATGCTTGGCGTGGTCGAACACGATATTCGTCGATGCTGGAAGATGTTGTTGGCAGGCAACCAGAAGCTGTAACCTGGCTTTGGATGGGTCTCGGTTATTAGAAGGTTTACGCCGATGTTGTGCTTGTAGACGAAATCAGCAAGCTCGTAGCTTTTTGCTCCGATAGAGCAAGCGTTCGAGCGTTCGATGAATTTACCGAGCACTTGGATCTGCTCGGGCTTGCTGCGGCACTGGCGAAGCGCACCGGGCATATCAACGAAAATCGCCATCAGCTCGTCCGCAGAGAACAGTTCGGGATTGTTGTTGGTTGATGGTTGACTCCAGAATCCACGGTGGGTAGGTGATCGCTGTCCACCAGAAGGGCCGGGATTTGCTTGAGGGGTAGTACCTTGCCCCCACGGGTTTGGTTGGCGACTACCACATATTTGCGGAAAGTCTCCCGCTGTGAAGGCCGGAGCCCTTCCGTCCCGGTTGGTTGGCGGTCTAGGCTTGCTTGCGGATTTACTTGAAGGCTTCGCGTTTCGAGCAATGACGATCGGATCCCTGGTGCGCACCACCACAATTGGCGCACTTGTACGCCACGGTTCTTTCGATGGAACAGTTGGATGTGGTGTGATTTCGAGCGCAGTTGTTGCAGCGGGCAGTTCCGGGTACCGCGACCAGCACCGCGCGAGGCACAGCATCACATCACGGTATCCACCACGGTACGACTTCCAGGTGACGATGATGAAACAGAGGGAGCGAATCGCTTTCATCTCGTTGAGCGTCACCGTTCTCTTATGGAAATGCACCAGGTACAGGCAATCCCGGTGATGGCTCACGTTTGCGTTCCACCGATTCATCCGGTAGACGGCGATTTGGTCTATTTGTACCGGTCCTTTATTTGGCAGGCCTCTGATGACGGCCTTGAAAGTCTTATCCCCGGGGATGTCTTACGTGAAGAATTCCGAACTGGAATCCTTCAGATGCTTTTTCGACCTGAGTATCATCTTCGTACCTATACGGGACAGCTTGAACTCGGATGCAATGCCGGCCGCTTGAAAATTGACCATGAGGTCGCCGAGAGAGATGTGTTTCACCACCACCGGTGGTAGCTTCCCTTTTGCTGTAGGAGCAGCAGCATTTCGACGGAGTCGCCGAAATCACCGCCCAAGCAACACAGAACTGTCATAACTGGTTGCAGTTACTTGATTGTGACTTGTTTAGGTCACATTCATTAATTGCAACAAGTGTGCTGCTAGGGCGACGTCGCTGGTGTTCATTGCTGTGCCGCCGCCACGGTGATGAATCGTATGTTGATGGCGTCACTTGCCCACCTCGAGATTTGACAGTCTTTCCATTTTAGTTTAGTGAAACCTAGACTAGGCGGCGTTGTTTTTCCAAGTGTTTGCTTTTAAAAATTTACACAGTAAATTGGAAAAAAAAGGTTCGAGGCTTGATGTCTGTACTCTGTGCCTGTAGTAAGGATCAATTACGATTTTAACACAAAATATGGGCTATAAGATTCACTGGCTAGCCTTTATTTAGCTTTGGTTCGGATAAGCAAAAATTCGATTGAGTGTAGCGAAGAGTGGGTTTTATTAGTAGCGAGTTGGTCCGGATGGGTGTACGTGTACCACTGTAAAGCATGGTGGTGTATCGGTAATGGTCCGGACTCCATTTAATGGCATGGGGTTGGTCCAATTGTTGCTGTAAAAGGCAAAATGAGGTTGGGTGAGCAGCTATTTCAACTGTTGGTGACGTAAACTACAAAGGCTTGTCATTTTTAAATTTCAACTAGGTGCTTCTCATGATGCGATCCACATTCCCAGAGGGGAACGGCGTCTTTCAGGATGCAACGCTCCAATCCATACAGCGAAATTCATTATAAACTGGTATGATGGCCACGCAAGTGATTTAGATCACCTTGAGTGGCCTGCTCAGTCACCGGACATTAACATCATTGAACCATGGTGGTCAAAGTTAGAAGCAATGGTTCGGAATGTTGTCCCACCTCTTCGTCCTTGTAGGAATTGGAGAAAACATTGATCTACGAGTGGTATAAAATACCACTGAACGTCATTCAAACCCTCTACAGCTCCATCCTCAGGCGGATTGAAGCCGTCCTGGAAGCGTATGGAGGAACAACTCGCTACTAATAAAACCCACTCTTCCTTATACTCGTATTATTGCTTGCTTATCCGAACCAAAGCTCAATAAATTGATGAATTCCAGGATAGTTTGGATAACCTAGAAGATTATTTCATAATGTTTATTGGTCTTCTAAGATATCCAATGATTATGTTTCAATACACAGCGTAGCTTTGAAAAGCCCAGAAAGCTGTTCTTGCAACTACTGGTCCTATAATCTGATCTCAAGGATAGTTTGCATGACTCTGAACATGAAATATTGCGTAACAATGTTTGTTGACCTGTAAGAATATTATTTGACAATTTTTGAATATTTAGTGTAACTTTGTATTGACTTGAATAACCTAGAGGATCAGAAAGTTATAAAATATTGACTCATGACCTTCTCTAGGACCTTCATTGAATATATTTGAATACATATGGTCACCTAATATAGCCCAAAAACCTTCTGTTATAACTGAAGATCTTATGTTCGGAATTCAAGGACAGTTTTGATGACCTTGAACACTGCCAAATTATCAAATAATGACCAGCGGGTGGATAGCCATGAATAAAATGAATATATGTTTTGGCTCAGGAAGTAGTAGCACACCGGTCCCAAGCTCGGCCCAAAGCTTAATGATTCGCCCCCAAATGACGTAACTCACACCAACACACCCTCAAATATTGTGTCAAAATAACATAGCGAATCAAAACTACAACAAAAATACTAGTATCGAAAGGTACCGAAAAGCGCAAGAACTATTGCAAGGTATACTTCGGACCAAGGGGTTCTACAACAGTGAACCAATTTCAAACCGCTAGTTGCATATTGATTGTTGTAATGACCGTTCCAAAAGGTTCATTCAATATGTTTTAAGGGGGATATACAGAATAACTCGAGAGCTTATCAAGTTAATGGAATCAAATTTGGCATATGGAGGTTTTTGGAGGCAAGAAATGTTTTTATGTCAGTTCAACACCACTCCCTTTCTTGAGGGGGGTCTACAAATCAAACCCAAATTTCTGCATTTTTTCGAGATTTAATGAAGCAAATGAAAGCACATTTGGCATAAGGGGTTTTTGGAGGCAGGATTTCCAGGTTTTTGGAGGCAGGAAATGTGCCTGTTCAGAATACAGGAACTGAATGTGTAACAGACTTCAGTTTTTTGGTCAATCAAGGAAGCAATGATGGCGTTGGATGATGGAAGAAAACTCACCGACGAAGTCCTAATAACGGCGTTGAGTGAAGCGGAAGACATGCTCAACACGCGACCTTTAACTTACAAACCCCTGGAACCCTCGGAACCTGAAGCCATAACTCCCAACCACTTTCTACGTGGAACAATGTGTGGCACAGACCTCATCCCGGATGATCCAACAGAGTTAGCTGAAGCGTTGAGGAACATGTACAAACGATCACAATACTTGACAGACCAAATGTGGGAACGATGATACACAGAGTACCTGCCCACCATCAATCAGCGCACCAAGTGGTTTGACGATCCGAGGAGTCTTCAAGTTGGTGATCTAGTATTTGTGATAAATGGTAAGAACTGGAAAAACTAGACCAGAGGTGTGGTTCAAGAAGTGTTTCCTGGAAAAGATGGACGGATCAGACAGACGAACGTAAGCTTGAGCTTGAGGAGTGTATCAACGAGCAACAGCAAACTTGGCAATATTGGAAATTCAGGAAGGTAAATCCGGATCAAGCGGCGAACCGATACCGGAGCTGGGGAACTGTCAACACCACTAGTTTGAGCTGACCAAAAAGACCAAAGAGTCTGCTACCAATTCAGCTCCTGTATTCCGAACAGTGCCAGTTCTATTAATTTTCTATTCATTTGGTTGCAAGCGTAGCAGCGCTCGCACCGGATTCAGCTAGTAACAAATGAATGTAACCACCCAAATACAATGATAACGGAAACGGAACGGCAAACGGCAAGTTTGACAGTTGTTAAAAATGAATTCGCCGTTCAGGTTCCGTTATCATTTTGTTTAGATAGCAGGCTTTATACCGGTGCGCTATATCCACACGGCCAGCCGTTTCAACTCAATTTTGAGTCGTTTTTGATTCACTTTCATCAAAAGTAGAGTCACTCAAATTTGACTCAAATTAGATGGATGTTTTTTTGATTTGTCGACTTGTCAATGCCAGTAACATTTACTCAAATTTGAGTAACTCCACTATTGACGAAAGTGAGTCGAAAACGACTCAAAACTGAGTTAAAACGGCTGGCCGTGCATGATTAACAAAGAAGAGAGAAACCATGGGCTCTCTCAAAAGCAACAGTGAGGCCATAGCTGCCGCTCAACAGCGAAGCATTATCAATCGTTGAGTACTATTGGAGAGCTTCAAATTATTTTTTCTTTATTGCATATGATGGTGCCAGATGATGGTCAATATAAGCATAAGCTTAGATTAACCTCAAATGACTGGAAGAAACATGACATGAATAGAGATTTTAGATCAATTCAACTCGATGTTCAACATCACATTCTGGCAACAAGCCTAAATGTGAGAAGGAGCAGATGAAGACATTTCCTCCGTTACACGCGAGCAAATGCTAAATACACAAAGGCAAAATTTGAGCGAACTTCTTCAGCAGGTTAGAAACTGATGGTTTTCTAGATGATGTATTTTTAATCTTCAAAATGACAGTCATAAATTGGTAATCAACCATGATTTATGCATCGAACCAAGATATAGTTTATGTTCGTATCATTCAAAGTTTGGAAAATGCAGGAGTTTTAGACCTATTTCCCAACAACTGATTATACCGTTCCCTAGCCTATGTGGCCTGAAATCAACATTGTTCTCTATTGCAGTTGATGCGTAGGAACATTTTCGATCGACTGGGGCAAAAACTTTGATTTTTTTGAGAAATGACTGAGATATTAACGCTCAAAACCTGACCAGTTTTCGTGACGGTCGAAATGCCTTTTTTTTTAAATTGTACTCCAGTATAGCAAACAAAGACGTAGTCCTACGTCAAAAGTAAAAAAATCGCGGTCGTGATCGTCTTCAGAAAATGTTGTATACATTTCTTGGAAGAAAGATGCTAAAAGATTGCATTTTTTTTCCTGAGGTATCCTCAATAGTTTCTTCAAGATACAGTACCGTAAGAAAGTTTTCTGATTTTAATTTTGTTTTGACGTAGTTGAAGAAGTTTTTTGGAGAGGATTTTATTTCTAGTTCCGTTTTTTAATTATGAATAGATGCATTCCAATGTATGCTATGCTATTTCCTTTACAGTGTGTCTCACAATAGGTGTCACCTTTTTTCAGTCTTGGTTTATTTCAGCTGGGTAATTTCAACAGCGTTATACCCGTTGTGAGTCTATTATTTTGACAGTTTATCGCTGAAGATGCATAAGCGATTCCGTTTGTTTGAATTTATCATTATGGCTACCATGGAAAGAAGAAGAAGAAAAAGATCAAATATGTGAGGGCGCAAATAATATGTAATCTTGCCGTATCTGACCGTAAATTGAGAAAACCATTTCAAATGTCCACTGCTCCAATAAACAGGCTCCTCAGACATGATATGGAATGCAAGCCGTACAAGAAACAAAGCGTTCACGGGTTGACGGAGGGTCAAAAGCAAACCAGGGTCCAAAGAAACAGAAATCTTTTGGTTCGACACGATGACTGCGAGATTTTATTTTCGGATGAAAAGCTCTTCCTCCTTTAGGACAGTCATAATCAACCAAATGATCGTGTGTATGGCAAACATCTTGCCAATATTCCAAGAAATAAACTAGCTGCAGAACGCTATTAGAATGCCCAGGTAACCAATAAGCAGTTCCAAAGCGTCTTTACGGCAGCCTATCAAGCATTTAAGTCGCCGTAAATGCAACATAAATGCCATTTTTGGCCCAATATACGGCTGCTTTACTGCAATGCTATGATAATGCTTCATTAATGCTATTTTGAACACGAAATGCTTATTACAGCCTACAAGCATTTAAATAGCATTTGAAATGCAGCTTTACAACCGAACGCTTTCAACATGCTGATATAATGCTAATATAATGGTTGTAGCATCTGAAATGCAGATTTAGGGTTTATTTACTGCATATGGTTACCTTATGCTTATTGGTTACCTGGGTGGTATCGAAAATCATGGTCTGGGGCGCCGTTTCACGAAAAGGAAAACTTCCTCTTCTTTTCATAGAACCTAACGTAAAACTCAGCACTGAATATAACATCGCGCAGGTTTTGAAGAATCATCTGCTTCCTCGTGCTTCAACGCTGTATGGAAATACACCATATTGTTTCCAACAGGACTCAGCGAAGAATGGCCTGCATCTTCACCGGATCTCAACCCACGTGACAACTTTGTTTGGGGTTATATGCTTCAACATATAGGCCCTACGAAAGGGCTTACTGTAGATCGAATCAACATTTGGTTGATATTTGGGACCAAATTCCTCAGGAAATAGCGCGTGCCAGCTGCGATGGGTTTACAAAGCGTTTGTGCAAAGTGATCAAGGAAAAGGGCGAGAGATTCAAATTGAATTAATATGGTTTATTTCTATAACATACATCTTTCGAATGAAAAATAATTGCTTTGATTTGGTAGATTTGTTTTGCTGTAATCCAATTTTGTTTTAGTGACACCTATTGTGAGACACCCTGTAAAAATGAAAAAAATGTCCTTCTGAATGTTGGGCAACGTGACTCAAATGAAAGTTCGTTTCGTTTTATAACTGTCATTATCCACGAGACGCCGTAAGATTATTATCTATAGAGAACGGGCGACATTTGAACCAACCGCTTATTTGAGATCAATGACGTCAGAGTACCCAAAAAATCATTTTGCATTCAAATTTATTCAAGATGCCCCATTTCACGACACACGCTGCAACTTAGGTTATCTCTATTATATAATAGAAAAACAATCGCCCAAAGCATGACATAACTCTCATCTCGACCGATTGCCTAACTCATTTCCAATCAATCAATTTGGCAGTGGCCAAACAGTTCTATTTTCGATGAAAGTCAATTGTTCTTGATTGTTGTTATTCACACACGTCACGCGATTCGATTTATCTCAACGCGCGTCCTTATCGATGCTTTGCTTGCGACATCGCGCAATTGTCTCCTTCCCAAGTGGGGCATTTTTAATCATCATCACAATATCACTCAATTATGAGAAAAACGACGACGACTATCTGGATCTCACCTTGCATCCATCAAACTGGATTCACCTCAAACCGAATGTTGTGGTCATCGCGCGCCTGTGATCCGTATCTTGAAAGCCGCAAATTAATTATTCAAACAGAGTAGACAGCAAGCAGCTCTGGGGCTTCCGAGGCACGTTCCGGCGCGATTGCCTTTGCGGAACTCTAAATCTTTCCCAAGATTGGCCGCCCGGAAAGTCACCGTTCGGCGGTCGAGGAGCGTGTTCATGTTTACGACGTTAATGGCTGCGATTGCAGCGAATGCCAATTAAGTGCGGGTGGTTTGCCGGCGCATGCAGATTAGGGGTTCACCTCGGCGCAGCATTGCTAGTTTGATTCCGACGCGATTGTTCTGGGCCCGGTGCCATGCCGGTTTGAGTCGGACCTATTTTCGTTTGTTCTATTAGTACCTATGTTGTTGACTCATTCATGATCGGCGTTTTCCCACTGGCTCCCGGTTGGTGCCGGTGCTGGTGCGATCAGGTTGAATGTCTGCCACGACGTGGGTCCTGGGTTCAATCGAAGTCGTTCAAACTCAAGACGGCAAGTCAACCGGTGCATACAAGAGAAGTGTCTCTTCAACTCATCAACTGGGAGAAAGTGGGGGCAGGTCGTTTGATGCTTATGTTTACCTGGAGTCAGCTTTCGATTGCATCGATTCCAAACAGATGAGCCTCCCTCTCGTCAGTAATGTTTACGCTAACCGGCTATGTTTGAATAAGTTTTCGCACCGTGGGATATTGCACAGTAAGTAGCGATGATGATCAGTCAAAATCGTCAGTCATGGTTGGGATTTGGTCGCGTGAGCCCACCAAAAGGGGGCATGTGATCTGTAGACTGTGAGATCATTGATTAGTTTTTTGTTGTTTCTTCGGTGGCAATGAATCAAGTTTTGCTAGTGATATTTGTACTCTGCCATATAGCCTGTGTGGCACCGTGGAATGTGAGATATTCGCAAATAAGTGCAGCTGCCTTTCTAGACTCGGTTGAGCCGTTGGCAGTGCAGAGGACGAGTGACGAGAACGAAGCTGCCTGGAATTACGAATCCGATATCAATGATTATACAGCGCAAAGATCTCAGCATGTGTCCGAAGACAATGCCCGTTTTTGGAAGGTTCACTCGAGCTTTCATTCAACAAACAATTGTTCAGTATCTAATCCATTTCCTAATTCTTCCATTTTCAGGAAGTTGCCCGTGAACTGCGCAAGTTCGACTACAAGGCCTTCAAGGATGCCGACCTGAAACGCAAGATCCAGAAGATGACCGATCTGGGCTACGCCGCTCTGTCCGAGGAGAAATTCTCCCAGCTGTTGGATGCCATTTCCGGCATGTCGGAGAACTACGCTATGGCAAAGGTTTGCGATTACAAGATCCGTGAGAAGTGCGATCTCTCGCTGGAGCCGGAATTGACCGAAATTCTCGCCACAAGCCGTGATCCGGAAGAGCTGAAGCACTACTGGGTCCAGTGGTACAATGCTGCCGGAACTCCGACCCGTGAGGACTTCCTGAAGTACGTGGCACTCAACAAGGAGGCCGCTGAATTGAACAGTTGAGTATTCCAAATCGTTATCCAATACTTTAACTCTCACACATTCCATCCACAGACTTCACGTCCGGAGCTGAAGCCTGGTTGGATGCCTACGAGGATGAAACCTTCGAGGAACAAGTTGACGCTGCCATTGAGGAAATCCGCCCACTGTACGAGCAAATTCATGCCTACGTTCGTCACCGACTTCGGGAACGATACGGAGAGGGCGTAGTCTCGGAAAAGGGACCCATCCCGATGCATCTGCTCGGTAACATGTGGGCTCAGACCTGGGACAACGTGGCGGACATCACAACCCCATTCCCGGAAAGTCGCCAACTGGACGTCACGGAAGAGATGGTCCGCCAGGGCTACAACCCGATCCAGATGTTCGAAATGGGTGATGAGTTCTTCGTTTCCCTAAACATGACCAAGCTGCCTCAGTAAGTTCAGTTCAAATTTTATTCCACCCAAACCCGTCAAATCACCTCACCTCATTTCAGATCCTTCTGGCAAAAGAGCATCCTGGAGAAGCCAACCGACGGTCGCGAGCTGGTCTGTCACGCTAGTGCCTGGGACTTCTATCGCACGGACGACGTCCGCATCAAGCAGTGCACTCGGGTCAACATGGAAGACTTCTTCACCGCCCACCACGAACTGGGACACATCCAGTACTTCCTGCAGTACCAACACCAACCGAGCATGTACCGAGAAGGGGCCAACCCCGGTTTCCATGAAGCCGTCGGTGATGTCCTGTCCCTGTCCGTCTCCACGCCGAAACATTTGCAAGCCATCGGTCTCCTCAAGGACTTCACCCTGGACGAAGATGCCAAGGTTAACCAATTCTACCGCTCGGGTCTGTCCAAGCTGGTCTTCCTGCCGTTTGCCTACACCATCGACAAGTACCGCTGGGGAATCCTCCGCGGTGAAATCCAACCTCACGAATACAACTGCAAGTTCTGGGAAATGCGCACCAAGTTCTCCGGCATTGAGCCCCCGGTAGTGCGTACCGAGAAGGACTTCGACGCCCCGGCCAAGTACCACGTGTCGGCCGATGTTGAATACCTGCGCTATCTGGTTTCCTACATCATCCAGTTCCAGTTCCACCGATCGGCTTGCGAGCTAGCCGGGGAATACGTCAAGGGTGATCCGGAGAAAACGCTGAACAACTGTGATATCTACCAGAGCGCCAATGCTGGTAATGCGATCAAGGAGATGCTGGCCATGGGATCATCCAAGCCGTGGCCGGATGCGATGGAGGTGCTGACCGGACAGCGCAAGATGAGCGCCGACGCCTTGCTGGAGTACTTCCAACCGCTGTACGATTGGCTTGTGGTGGAGAATAAGCGAATCGGCGCCCACATCGGCTGGGAGCCATCTAATAGTTAGTATACCATCGAGTTGGTGAGTGTTGGTGTTTGAGGTTAATTTTGCTTTTTTTTTCAGAGTGCAAGTCCGAATAGGATGGATGCGCGTTTCGGAAACGAGAAGTTGATTTTGACTGGTAACAAATATAATTTTGAATTTTTCATGGTTTGGGTTTTGATATATCCGAAAGATCACTAGTTTTCATGATTCCGAAAAATTAAGTCCATTATATCCATTGAATTGGAACACGACTCATAATTGTTACAATTATGAGAGCTAGGCCTATTCTGCGAGTCGGATGAGTTGTAATGAGTCGATCTCACTTGAAGAGTAGACAACGGTCGAAGTGAGTCAGCTCTGAGTGCAATTTAAATGGAGAGTCAACTCACTCGATTCGATAATTGTAGACTCATCAAGTAAGACCGACTCGTTTCGAGTCATTTGACTCGCATATAAGACCCAGAACGGTTTCAATTCCTGATTCATCCTGTTCCTAGGTATTTGAATGTTCCCAGTAAGGAGTGTATCGAAAAGTAGTTATAAACTTCCAAATAATAAAATAGGCATGAAAACATGGTTAAAATTAACATACTATTTCAGTTTATTATAGCTTAATATGTTTACAAAAGATCCAAACGGAAAAACTAGTCATCATGTTCATTTCTGTAGAATGCCCGTACCTTTGATTTGACACCTGCCATCAAATTCTGCACAGTGACCTTTGTGCACTTCCTGGATGCCGCTGCCCAATTTTTCTTAAAATCGGTCATGTTTTGGGACACTGTACCATCCTTCTTAAATATACGCTTGACTATTGCCCAATAGCGTTCGATCGGTCGCAACTGGGGACAGTTTGGTGGGTTGATGTCTTTTTCTACGAACTTGATGTTATTCTCCGTCAGCCACTGTAGAGTGGATTTGGCGTAATGTGCCGATGCCAAATCTGGCCAGAAGAGAGGAGGGGACTGGTGCTTTCTATACAATGGTAGCAACCTGTTCTTCAAACATTCCTTTTGATAAATCTCAGCATTTATAGTTCCTTTTGTATAGAAAATTGAAGAACGCAAGCCACATGTGCAAATAGCTTGCCAAATGAGCACCTTCTGACCGAATTTCTCCATCGCAACAGTCGTATCTGCGGTTGGCACACGTTCCCCAACAGATTTAGTATAAAACTGCGGCCCCGGTAGCGTTCTTGAATCTTCTTTAACGTATGTTTCGTCATCCATCAAAATGCACTGGTCGACATTGTCCAAAATGCAGCTGTACAGCTTTCGAGCCCTGGTTTTGGCACGAGACTTTTGTTCCGGAGTTTGTTTGGGCACTTTCTGCTTTTTGTACGTCTTCAAGTCATTCCTGCGCTTGATTCGTTGAATCATTCCGATGCTGGTTCTGAACTTCTTGGCTAGATCGCGAGTAGAGGCAGATTTGTTCCGTTGAATATAATCCACAACTTTTTGGTCCAAATCGGGGTTGCTGGAGCCGGGTTTCCGGCCACTTCTTGGTAAATCCTTGAGGGAGCACTCCTTACCAAACTTTTCGATGATGCGTTTTACACTTGCCGGGTGAACATTTACTCTTTTCGCAATCTGGTTGTAAGTAACACCCTTTTCGGTGCACCAAGTGTGCAGAATTTTCTTTTTAGTCTCAAATTCAATTCGCGACATTTTGAATACAACTTTATCAACGGAAATGAATGAACCGAATAATCATTTTTGACATGTAAACAAAGCAAATGGCGCTTACACGCTAAAAATATATACAGTAGTTTATGCGTAATAACGCATCGAATGTTTATAACTACTTTTCGATACACTCCTTAGATGTTGTGCTACGCGCGTTCATCACCCAACTCCCACATCGTTCCTGAACACTTTAAGTGACATATCTCTAGATTTGATTAGAGAGTCACGCCACTGCCACTTCTGTCGTTTCACCCAAGGTGAATTTAATACTTCAGGTGGTCTCAATACCGTATGTGAGAATTTCAGCCATGTTTAAACGCATACTAATACAATCCATATCAAGTAGAATACTGGTCTGGCAGACTGAAGCTGTCTCCTTTACACCTATGCAATAGTGCCTGTGATGTCAAACCTGCAGTTCCATTTTAGAACAAACGAGTAAAGGAGATGATTAGTTCCACACTGCCAGGCCTGTACTCTATGCCATGGGATATGATGCGTCAGGCTGCACGGTTTGTTTATCAATATTTCGGGAGGGAAAGTGCAAGTGCTAATGTTTGTAAACAAAACGTTTAGCCTAAACCGTTTACATTCATTTAGAACTCTTCACTCTTAGGCAAAATTGCTATAAACAGCTGTCATTATGTACGTCATACACTATTGAGTGTTCCTTACTCTTTCGCTCCACTGCTAAATCTCATTTGATACCCTGCTACTCCACCCGTCTTCCCAACAAACTGAAGAAAATAGACCACCTGAAGTATTAAATTCACCTTGGTTTCACCAAGTGACAAAAGTTACTTCGAATCTTGGAATTACCCTCATGGGTTCTTTCGTCCAAAGCTGCGCATTCTGGTATCCGGTATCTATTGGCTATTGCTCCTCAATATTTTTTTTCTAGCTTGTTTAAACTCCGCTTTGGTGTTAGTGACAATAATTGTGGACACCCAATTAGCTTCAATTGCAAATAGAGAAGTAGAAGAATTAGTGGGGCTTATTACGGTTGTCACCTTCACTATCACTTTCACTTCACTTACACATCACCTCACTTTTTTATGCCATTACTGGTATCACCGTGATCAAAAATGAACTCCGTGAGGTGGAAGTGACAGTGAAGTGAAAATCGTAGTAGCCCTCAGAAAATCTACGGCTTGCGACACTTTTTTCGGTGGCGTGATGGTACCGTGGCAACCATAATAACACCGAGTTCATTCGAATTGTTACCTCGGATGAACTCTTCCATATTTTTTCGCTTGGGTGACATTCGTAATAGGATTTTTTTGTTTTCACTTTACTTCACTTCACCCAGTATGAAATGAACTCGAACAAAGCATAAGGTCCTAAGAGATTACTCAATTATTTTCATCGGTTTTCTTTCGTTAATAACTTTGCTACAAAACCGCGTTTAAACTTGATAATAGCTTCTACTATCGACTAGATTTGAAAACAGTTGAAAATGTTGTCCGATGAAGCGAGAGAGTCGATTTAAAGAATCTGACAATGCTAGATAGTATACCGAATGCAATTTATGCCTTTGATATATCAAGCTGAACAATGCATTAGGTCCTAAGTAACATTCAGAGATTCTCTTCGTTGACTTTCTCTTTCGTTAATAATTTGTCTATTAAACGATTTGCTTATGTTTGTGACATATTGGATCCCTAATTATACTTTATATTACCGTTGAAAATACTTGAACATGTTTTTATCCAGCCGTAGGAACGGAAAGAGAAAGTCGACGAAGAGAGTCTCTCAATGTTACGTAGGACCTAATGCATTGTTCAGCTTGATATTAAATATCAATGCAAGTAGAAGGCCATGCTTACTCTGTTCAAGCAAATTTTGCTTGAACAGAGTAAGCATGGCCTTCTACTTGCATATCTGAGTAACTTCTGACAACGAGAATAGTGGAAGCAAAAATGGCTAGTAGAATTAGCAACACTTTAAAAACGCAAAGGTAATGTAGATGTAGGTATAAATCAAACCGAATAATACGGTGGATGATTTTTTTTCGTTAGCAAGCAGTTTTTTCCTGAAAAATCCGCCCTATTAGTCATCCGCTTGATTAGCTCGATTTTTGCGGTTTTGAGCGAACGGAAGCAAAATATGGTGGAGACACTAGTCGCTATTCCACTTTTAACCTTTATGTGAGTAATTTTTTATAGCAAGCACATGCATGAAAAACAGTTGAGTGAAATCTACCTTTAGGGGAATGTTAATAGTATGGTATGTTGTGTTCAAGATATGCGGTTGACTTTTACCAAGCGATTGCAAGCCCGAGCAAAGGTTTATAGCAAATTAATAACAAATCAGAATATCATATTGTTATTGTTTGGTCAATGAATATGTTATCATTTAGGCTGAATGAACAGTCAAAATAACAGAACATATTACAAATAAATACTCGTAGGATATCACATTATAACATTACTAGCTGGCCCGGCAGACGTTGTCCTGCTTATAATTAAATGAAGACGTTTATCTTCAATCAGGTTTCAATGCCATTGATTTAGAGTTTATTTTTTATGTCATGTGAATTTTGTATTGTACAATATGTGTTGCTACTTATTGCAACGCCTTATGATAAACAACGATTTTGTTTTGCCGTTTTCTGCGTATACAACGCTGCTGGTTTGCCAACACGTGAACAGGCAGCATACAGTTGGCCGTATGAGAAACACGGATAACTCAAATAGATTCCGCAAATTTCCAGTGACTGAACTTGTGCCTTGTTTGATAGTCAGGACAAAAGCAAGCCGGATCGGAAATTGAAGACGCTTGAAGTTAGACGGCAATTCATTGTTTAATCAAAACGCCTTCACATTTTCCCTTGAGAAAGGTTGCCTCGATCACGTTGTTCGTCAACTTTTTTACGGTAAGTCTGGTGCCATTGCAAAGTCGTGGTTGGTTGATATTGCGCAGCATCATAATCTCCGAACCGACTTTCAACTGAAAATTATGCGGTGCCAAACCTGTCAATTCTAGAGAATTCCGAAATTCTTTCACTGTGTCAACCGATTTATTCGAAACAACTTTTTTCTGGAATTGCATTTTGAATGACCACAATGAGATCGTCTTTGTGTTTGGGCGCCAACATTGCTCGTTCGCTCAGTCAAGTGTGGTTCTTGTAGTTCTGCACAATGCTCGGAAAAATCTTCGAATTAGTTCTTGTTTCGTTGCAGTGAAATTGTAGTTAGTCCTGTTAAAGTGCCAGTTTTGATTGTCCTGTTTCCAATGTCCCACAATGTCTTCGAAATCCGTGGTTTGATCATTTTGCAACAGAACCCACATGTTTAAAGTCAGTTTAAGTGTCTTTACGTGTCGGCACAAATAAGAAGATATCAGACACACGTTGGTTTCATCAGCAGTTCTTCGAATGATGTCAAAAATCACCGGCGAGCAATATCAATGAACCGCTGAAAAGGTTGTCTTTTCCACGCAGATCTTGAATTGTTCGATTCAATGCTTCCAGTGATTTTGTAAGTGCCATCATGCATTCAACCATCCCAAACGATTATTTTGCATTGCTTCAGAACTTTAACCATCGCACATGTCTGGGAAATCAGCATGTCGGGTTTTCAGTGATCTGCATAATCAGTGGTAGCTTCAAAGCAGAGTGTGCCGTTCGTCCGGCATCCAACAACGTAGCAGCGATTCCTGAAGGTGCCATTGTTAACGGCTGGCCCATAATTGATACGTTGCGGAAGCGTTCGCGTGAATTTGACAGATTTTCCGTAGGTTTTCTGTAGAATTTACGTCAACGGAACGCAAACGTATCTATTGTGGGTGACCCTTAAGGCAATTTCACCTTGCGACCGTATTGTTGCCAAAAGAAGAGTTATCAAAAATGTTATTCCCGTCCCGAGGTGCGTCAATCAAATATATACCACTATTTCCATAACTGATAACTGTCATGATTTTGTCGTAAACATGTGTTTGCTGTAGGTTAATTTTTTCATTTATGCCCACATTTTTGCTCAATTCTTTACGGTTGTGTTGTTGCTCGTGCTGCAATTCTTGATTGAATGCTGTGTGCATTGGACGATCGGACGAAACCATACTCAATTGTATCAATAATATATTTGCAATCATTAGACACACATCCTCGATTAACACCATTACTTCATTATACATTTCAGCGGTGATTTGAATTTTTGGATTTGAAGTTAAGTGACGCATCCTATGTAAAATATCATCCGCCATATTGTCCATGAATTTGTCCCATAATTCTTTGGATACGAAGGAAAACATATTGAGAACATATATATATTGCAAATAATGTTTTTATTCGATTTTGATGTTGTTAAAATATTGCATAAGCAAGCCTATATTCCCAATTTGTATCATTTTATAGCAATTGTAACTTTTGGCATGCTTCACGATATGTCGAACACACTTGATAATTGAATGTTCTCAAAGCTTCGAATGATGTCGGTCCACGAACATTAACTAATAGCAAACGTAAATAGAAGCATTCATGATTGCTGGGATGCACCCCAAAGCATCTGTCGAAAACACATTCGGATGACCTTCAACTCGCTTTCCTTGTTTGCGCCGTTGGTATTTCTTCGAAGTATAATACCTTTTTACCCTTTTTGTAGATTGGGCATATAACTACGTCTTTTTACTCCTCCAGTTGCTACATCCAGTATCCCTGGTCCAGCCTATCAATCGATGAAGAGAAGTCATCGGGACCAATTTTAAAACTTCCTCTCCGATACCATCCTTTCCAGCTGCCAGTAGCATTAGCAGTAGCAGCAGCAGCAGCAGTAGCTCAATCACAATTTAAATCTGCATTTCATTTTAAAATTGAGTTTGTATATGAAATTTTATCTGAATTTGAATTTTTTTATTTTGATTTTTATTAAATTATTATTTTACTTTTTTTCGTATTAATATTTTTCTCTTTTCTATTCGTAGTTTTAGTTTTGTTTCAAATGCATTTCTTTAACTTAATAACAATATCAACCGCCATAAAAGGGGCGTTCTAAGATTCAGTTTAGTTCAGTTTCTTTGTTTCTTATTTTTATTTATAGTAAATTTTTTTTTTCTCAATACCATTATGAACTTCAATTTCAATGTTGTTTTAAAATTGTGTTTGAAAGGTTTTTACAAAGTTAATTTATTCAATCTCCTCTTCTAGGCTTAATGCTAACTGCACCGTGGACTTAACGCTACTCATCAATTCCTGTGCTACACTTGCGCCATATTTCTTACATTCTTTCATCCACCCTTTCTTCTAATCCATGTCGTTTTTGAAGTCCTTCCCAGTTTTCCGGAGCTTGCCCTTCATAATTGCCCAGATTTTTTATATTATGGCGAGTTTGGCGGATTGGCCGCTATCCTGTCGCGGGATTTGGTCGTATTCTGTTTATAGGTTTGGTTAGGCGCCTCCCTTACCTTGAAAAAATTAAGTCCGGCCCGCTTAACTGCTTGCTGGACGAACCAGACGGAAGAATTCACCATCTTGGCCACGTCATGAATCGAATGGTTCGAATTGAAGTAATCCCTTAAATTCCTTGCCTTGACGGAGTCGGTCGTCTTCGCTTTTCTTCCATTGCCAGCTCGCCGCTAAGTATTCTGGGTTTCCTTGAACGGTTTTACCACACGGGACACGTTCGAATTGTCGATTCCCAACTGTTTCCCGACCCACCTGTGGGACTGGCTTGGTTTTTTTTTCCTCTGTTCGGGACATAAACCACTGAGACCAGTAATTTTATCTATTGTAGTATATCCCGTGTCCTTTGTTTAGTGCATGTCGATTAACCTCATCACTATTGAGAAATGACGAGGTATTCGGTGTTGTTACAGTTGTCATTGTTTGTTTTGTTGGCAATGAATCAAATTTTATTGAAAGTTTCCGCTATTTAAACCCTTTGAGGAGTGAGAGCACTCTTCAAAGGCGCGCCCCTTTATCAGTCAAAATCAGATTCATTGCAAAGAAAACAAACTATGACTCCGATACTGACCATGCATCAGAACCCTAGTCATAACCAATTCAAACTATAGAACATCAAATAGACAATGAGAATTCACATAAATGAAGACTAACCATGTTTTACTTATTCTAAGCTCATCCTCGCACAATTGCAAAACGAGTATTGTCACTTTTCATAAGACATAAAATGTAACATGGACTAAAATATGTTCCTTTGGCTACAAATAACAAATATGTTCCCTAGTTTGAATTAATTCAGACTAGGGTTCGGTGGTAGACCTGATCCCCCGTAACGCACCACGAAAAGGTGATCTACCAGCGTTACGGGTCAACTGGCTTGGTTAGTGCATACACATTTATAATTTAGGATTGCGATGTTAAAAAGTTAATTCAATTGAACAAATTTACCTTAAATCCTACGATTATTAAGCCTTCTACAAAAATGCTTCGACAGCCTGTCGGACAGCCTTCCCGCAGTTGTTTGGAAGCTTGTTGGATTTCGGCATGTTCTTCAGCTCGTTTGTTGCCTTGACGATTAGCTGCTCCTCCGTTTCGGCCACAAATTTAATGGAGTGGTTAAACCATTTGAGGTTCCTTAACTTTTGTTCTATCCCTCGCAGCTGGGGGACGTTGGAAGGGTTGGTGGTCTTCGGTACAACGTTCATCTTCAGTCGGTCCAATTTATTCGTGTGAAAATTCTTAATGAAGGCGGAAAACTCCGGCAGACACTTCGTACTGTATATTTACTCGTTCACCGCAAGCCCTGAAGGAAAAAACATTGGCTTGGAAATTTTCTCCTTGTTTATCGTCAGTCACAGAAGGACCTTCTTCTGGAACTGCGCCCGAGATATATATTTGACTCCTTGGTGGGCAACGTAAAGTGGGTCTTGTCTTCCATTATGACAATGATATCGCGCATCGCCGCAATGGTATTTTCACCAGCTTTTTCAGCCGCGGGTAGTTGTCTTGTGCTTGGACACAACCGGCCTCGACTGACGCTTCCGTATAACAATATCCATTTTGCACAGATAAGGAGTGTATCGAAAAGTAGTTATAAACATTCGATGCGTTATTACGCATAAACTACTGTATATATTTTTAGCGTGTAAGCGCCATTTGCTTTGTTTACATGTCAAAAATGATTATTCGGTTCATTCATTTCCGTTGATAAAGTTGTATTCAAAATGTCGCGAATTGAATTTGAGACTGAAAAGAAAATTCTGCACACTTGGTGCACCGAAAAGGGTGTTACTTACAACCAGATTGCGAAAAGAGTAAATGTTCACCCGGCAAGTGTAAAACGCATCATCGAAAAGTTTGGTAAGGAGTGCTCCCTCAAGGATTTACCAAGAAGTGGCCGGAAACCCGGCTCCAGCAACCCCGATTTGGACCAAAAAGTTGTGGATTATATTCAACGGAACAAATCTGCCTCTACTCGCGATCTAGCCAAGAAGTTCAGGACCAGCATCGGAATGATTCAACGAATCAAGCGCAGGAATGACTTGAAGACGTACAAAAAGCAGAAAGTGCCCAAACAAACTCCGGAACAAAAGTCTCGTGCCAAAACCAGGGCTCGAAAGCTGTACAGCTGCATTTTGGACAATGTCGACCAGTGCATTTTGATGGATGACGAAACATACGTTAAAGAAGATTCAAGAACGCTACCGGGGCCGCAGTTTTATACTAAATCTGTTGGGGAACGTGTGCCAACCGCAGATACGACTGTTGCGATGGAGAAATTCGGTCAGAAGGTGCTCATTTGGCAAGCTATTTGCACATGTGGCTTGCGTTCTTCAATTTTTTCTATACAAAAGGAACTATAAATGCTGAGATTTATCAAAAGGAATGTTTGAAGAACAGGTTGCTACCATTGTTTAAAAAGCACCAGTCCCTCTCTTCTGGCCAGATTTGGCATCGGCACATTACGCCAAATCCACTCTACAGTGGCTGACGGAGAATAACATCAAGTTTGTAGAAAAAGACATCAACCCACCAAACTGTCCCCAGTTGCGACCGATCGAACGCTATTGAGCAATAGTCAAGCGTATATTTAAGAAGGATGGTACAGTGTCCCAAAACATGACCGATTTTAAGAAAAATTGGGCAGCGGCATCCAGGAAGTGCACAAAGGTCACTGTGCAGAATTTGATGGCAGGTGTCAAATCAAAGGTACGGGCATTCTACAGAAATGAACATGATGACTAGTTTTTCCGTTTGGATCTTTTGTAAACATGTTAAGCTATAATAAACTGAAATAGTATGTTAATTTTAACCATGTTTTCATGCCTATTTTATTATTTGGAAGTTTATAACTACTTTTCGATACACTCCTTACTTCTTCACCGTTTGGCCGATTCCACCAACCAGTTACTTTTGAGCAATACTGTCGGGTGACCGGAAGCCCTTTTGACGATCTCGCCTTTCTCCAGAAAGGAGATGTTTGCAAATTCCGCTTCGGCGCCGGTGGACATGAACCGTCTTACGATTTCAAACTTCTTCGCTCCGGGATGGAGCTGGTAGAACGATCAAACCATCGAGCGTAATGGCCCAAACACAATGGTAACGGCAACGGCAAACGGCAAAACCCGATCTGAATATGCCTGCTTGTCGGAAAGAAAACAGGCTAAATCCAAGCAGATTCCAATTGGACATATCGAAGTCATTTGCAGCAACTGTCAAAATTTCCGTTTTCCGTTCCGTTTCCGTTATCATTGTGTTTGGGCGGTAATTTTTGGACAGTTTTCGCCATAACTGCTGAAAATCAACTGATAACGCTGTTATTTTTTTTATGAACACAACAGGGGTGCTACGATTGGCTATGCATAGAAAGATTCACGGGTGGCAGGATAATCGCATGAAAAGCCGCTAAAATCAGTCTATTTTCAAAAGAAATGCGTTTGATACGTTATCCAAAGGTTCTTAAAATGGACAATAAAGGCATACACTCTGGAAAATTATGAACCTTATACGTGGCGTAATCCTTATATTGCGTAAATATTTGAAGACTTAATGTTAAATAGGACTCAATTTTATGTCAATTCTGTTGAAGTCAGAGCATTTTATAAGCAACATTCAATGTTGTATAATATTGCACTGACAAACAGGTTCCCTAACCTGCTTTCAGGGATGCCATTCTCCTTGGTGCAAGAAGGGTGTTCAGAGAAAAGATACTCCGCACATTGGCAAACGCAAACTCACCCGAGAGATTTTTGTTTTGTTTCCACTCTCTGCTAGATATCACAAGTTGAGTGACGCCAAAGTGTTCAACCGCACCACCCCGAAAAGCCGGAACCTGTGAGTGATCTCTAGGGAGCACAGAGCGAATTATTTCACCGGGAGAGTCACCCCGGGAAAACTCCGTGTAGTTTTATGTACATGAATTTCAAAATTTTTGCTTATCGCAATTAGCTTATTGCCAGGCTCTCACAACTAAGTGTTCTAGATGAACTTCCACAGTTATTAATTTGAAAGCTTTCGAAGCTAAACACCAATGCATGGATTTGTATGTTGTGTGACAAGCACAATGATACTCTTATGCCTAGGGAGGTCAATCTTTTTTAAAAGTCGACTGGACTGGGAATCGAACCCACCCCCTTCGGATTGGATGTTCCGTGCCTTTATCGACTATCTGGCTATCTGAGGCTCCTATTTTGTTACGTTCATCTCGTTTTCCAGCATTTTTTTCTTAATGTTTAGACCAAGGTTTCACTCACGTGATTGCGGTGCAGTCCTTTTTTGCTCTTTCACTCTTCGGTGAGTGTATGAACCCAAGTAGCACACTCGTTGAAATACGGTTTATGCAACCTTAAGATGACTCAACTAAGTCACATTCAAGTCACTGTAACCAATTATGACTGTTTTGTGTTGCTTGGGAACGCTTAGGCAGCGAATTGTCAATTCTCTCGCTCTCCCGTGCAAAGTCGAACAATGTACACAGTGGTGTCAAGAAAAAATCTCCGTAGAGACTGAGTGAGATTCACCAAAGAGAGCTGGAAATATGCACCTGGGTGATTCTCCCCAGAGAAATCGCAACCCTGCCTGCTTTTAAATCACTCTTGAATTATGCGCCATAGTTCTAAACTTAAGGTAAACAGGTGGTAAAAAAAGACAAATGACTCAATTTTGTGATTCAAAAGAAGTAGAATTACCCAATCATTAGCTTCTGCTTCAGCGTCATAAAAAGCAATTAGGCTTGTTTTCAACATTGTCGATTTCACACGTCAATAATATCCACAAAGGTATCACGCAAAATGTGAAATGGCAGGAGTGGAAACATGCGTGCAAATAGAACCGTAGCTGGGGAAAATAAGACTAATGTTGATCTGAATAATTGAAAATAATATTAATAAGCGCTGCATAGGAAATAAAATTCCTGAAAAATTACTAAATAAATTACTAAATAAATCATATGCAAAATGTCTTTAGAGTAACAAAACTTGTTATTTGGGATACTTGAAAATAACTAAGAGGTACTCGTTTGGGATTGTTTTACCTAAATTTGGTATTGGCATGATATTGTGGAAACATTTTTCTGGTGCTATCATTGGATATTTTATGTATTCCTAAATAAATGAAACAACAAAGAGACAAAATCATTTGATGAATTTATTTAAAACACTTATTGAATGACTGCTGCAATTCATAATAAGCATTTTACACAATATTTGGTCATGAGAAGAATTTGGACTGAAAAATAATGCGAATAATTAAATTTGAGGGATATTTTTTGACTTCTGTTAATCATAGGCATAGACTAAAGTAAAGCCTGTCCACGTTAAATTTCGGACACTACAATAATACTAGCAAAAAACATAATTCAACAAAACCGATTGTTTATTTCACAATAACAGAGATCTATATTAAAAACAGTTGATTAAGGCGTTAATCCTTCTTTCTGTGCAATTCTAAAACTTTCTGTGGTACACCCGCCATCACGTTCCGCACTCAGATAAGCCCGTCTTGATGATTCTCCATCTGTTGAGGCGCCTGATTGCCTCAATGGGAAGGTTCTTTCCTCGAAAAGAAAGAAGACGGTTAAGTTGCATTTACAAGCTTTTATTCCTATTGAGCTTTAGCCAGCTCAAATTACTTATTTACTATTCGACCGTTAGCCGTGTCCCACTTACGTACTACTTTATAAAGCAAGCAAAAAATGTTGCACGACAAGAAAAAGAACATTTTCGAAGAATCTGGAGCCAATGCAGCGCGCGCTGTCATCATTCCCTTGTGCGCAATGATGATGGTGATGATTGTGTCGTCGGGCTCGTCGGTAGCAGCAGCGTCGGCAAGCGTGCTCTCTCGTTTTCTCGGCTCATCTCTCTCTCTCTCTCTCTCTCTCTCTCTCTCTCTCTCTCTCTCTCTCCCTCTTCGGGGTAGCTCATGCCGATGATGACAGCGTTACTGCTGAGAGAATGTTCACGTGGTGTGTTGTGTCTTGCGCGCCTTGCCGGAGCTAACGTGTCGGTAGCGAACACCATCTTCTCTTAAAATCGTCGGTACCATTTGCTTTCTTCTTAGTTTCGAAGAGTTTCCGCTTAACTAGAGCCCAGTACTTCGCTGTTGGGTGTAGTTCTGGACAGTTTGGTGGATTGGCTGTGTTTGGCACGTATTTAACCTCTTGTACCTTAATACCATTCCGGAACGGATTTCGCATAGTGACAAGAGGCCAACTCAGGCCAAAACAGAGCTGAAGAGTCGTGGCTTCTGATAAACGGTAGCAATCGCTCTTGCAGAATTTTTTTCTCGAACATATCCTTATTGATAGTGCTGGTAGAGATGAAACTATTAGATTTTCGACCACAGTTTCATATGGCCTGCCAAATCGAAAACTTCTTCGGGAATTTGGACAAATACTTCTTTGTCTAGAAATTGTCGGCAACGGAGTTTTTTTGCATTGCGGTATTTAGTAAAAGCCAGACCCGGAAGCTGTTTAAAGTCTTCGAGTACCGTAAAACGGGGTGAATTCGATCACTTTTTGAACTATTTCTTAAAATTTTCTATGATAAATATCTTTAAAATTTTGTTTTATATTTTTAAAACCAGTACTGGCATCTGTAGTATAACACTACAAAAATTAAAAAAAAAATTTAATGCCAGATGAACCTAAAAAAAAAAAAAATTCCCGCGGCCAATTTTCAATAATGGGGTGACTTCGATCAAAATCAATTTTATCCATTTGAAGTGCTTAAATGAATAAAAAACACCAAATTTTTATGCAAACCGTTTGATGCAGATGTCTCCCGAATAGCACAAATAGCACAGGGGTGGAGCATTCCCCAAAGGGAACGTTCATTAATTATGTCACGCAAAAAAGGACCATTTTCAAAACCCTCTCCCTTTGTCATGTTTTTTGATGGACCATAAATTTGGTGTACAGATTATCGAAATTCCCAAAGCTCCCTTCCATTAAAAGCATGACATAATTTATGAGCGACCCATCCATTGCTATTTTTCTGTAGTTCACCATAATATTAGACAAACAGAAATACCTCACTAATGTCGTTTTCAATTCGGTACTACACCGGTGTAAGGACGCCAACACTGCCGTGAAACGCATATTCGTCCCATATGGATAGGAAATCAAGAAAATCTGGTACTGATATGCGATTCACGGCAGAATAAGTGCGAGTCATTAACAGCTAAGGAAACGTTCGTTAATATCATCATATTTTTCCACCAACTTTTTTCACGTACTTTCTCGGCATTTTCACGCTCAATCGGATTTACCCAAAATTGAATAACTTTCACCCATTTTCATAAAATAGGCTGAAACGTCAAACCATGGGTAAGGCGATTTATGAAAGTGGGTAATTCTTACTCTATTATTCATAAATCTGGTATATGTCTACTGATTGTGCAATGGACACATATTTTAACTTTTTTTAAAGTTTTATAGGAAAAACAGTGATCTCAGTGAACAGCATCGAAGCTTCCGAACGCTTCCCGAAAGCTAAAAGATTTGTTCCGGACTCAACTCGTTCGAAAGTATGTCGAAAAGATCGTTTGTGAGTGCATCCATTATGTGAAGTCGTCGGTAAGTACCCGGGAGTGCGTATTGGCCACGGTCGTCATCCAGGATCTATTTGTTTACAGGTGCCTGAATAAAAAGTTTGACATGTCGCAGCTGATGGGCGACATAATCAGGGTGTTGGATCTGCGAAAGCCAAGCAACCGCTTGCAGCAGAAAAGGTTCGAACTGATCGGACTGATGGCTAAAGAATTCCAGGAATGCATGAGCAATTGATTGATTGATTTATCTTTATTTAGGAGCCTTTCAGCCACAGCTGGTTCGGCTCCAATAAAATGCATAAGCGATGCGCGCCAGCACCGGATTCTGGAAACCTTGATGAGTGTTGCCAAGGATGAACGGCTGGTGGAGAGCTATCATTCATAAGTCTCGCTGGCGGGTGCCGTGCAGGGATTGAGCCCCTATCTGGCCAACTCGCTTGCTGTATGTATGAATATTATTATTGTATAGTAGTCGATTTACATGGGAAGAATAAAAAATAAAAAGCTTAAATAGCTGCCACGGGTATTTTTTCATTTTAAAATTTTACCCAGTTTCTATAAAAACCATGTTTTATTATAATGAGTAGAACTAACCCCAAATTAAATAAAAACTGGGTTTACCCAAATTTGGGTGTAGACCTGGTTACCCAATTTTGAGTAGTTCAATTTTTTATGAATTTGGGTTAGCTCTACTCAAATTTGGGTAAATCCGAATGAGCGTGTTGGACTTCTAAATGCCATTAAATTGTCGAAATAAATGTTTTTACACCTTTTCTCCAACACAGGACAAAACAAAACAAACCCTTTGACGGATTGGAAGGTAGTGCAACACTTCGAGAAGGTTGTCGCGTTTAGTCGTTTGCTCTTAATTTTCGATCAAAATATTGTTTTTATTAATTAATTTGTTTATGTATACAAAATTAATATTTTTTCGATTAGCTTAGAGAGACAAATGTTTAAGTAATCTGAAAATGTGGCTGTCGATTTTTTTTTAAATCATTTTATTGCTTGATTATATGATTGTTGTAGGGCTTGGTAAAAAGTACCATAAGGAGCATTTTTTTATTGCGATGGAAATAGATAAATGCTAAAAACAAAATGCATTTATATACCCTAATAAATGCTGAATATATATGGTTCAAAGCTTAAAAAATTCAGGCACTTGGAGAAGGATAATTTTAAATTGAATAAATATCGGACTTGGCGGTCAAAGTCACCCCGTTGATCGAAGTCACCCCGCTCTACGGTACGTATGTTTCATCGTCTATTATGATACAAGAAAAAGTTTGAAAAAATTGGTGTAAAGCTCCGTAACACGACTTTTTGCAGTGAAATTTTGCCTGTCTTCACGGCTGGGCACCTTATTCACTTTTTACGCCTTCAGTCCTTGCCTCTGCTTCACTTTTTGTCGTATAATTTTGACTTCACAACTATTCGAGCCAAATTTCGCACAGAAAGATTGGAATTTTTCTCAACAATGGCAACCACCTTCTTGTCCATTTGTCGGGAGCATACTTTTCGATTTATTCCACTTCCAACCTTCTGATTCACAGTCAAGCGCTGGTCAAATAATTTGAAAACACAAAACACGATACTTTTCGGTAGTTTTAGTTTCTTGGCAAGATCCCGTACCGATAAATTCCGATTTTGCTGCCGTTCGTACAAAATGCGTTTGCGCACTTCTTTTTGATTCGACGCCATTTTACTGAAAGTAACAAGAATGTAAACATGTTGTAACGAAATAAAGTGGAGAGTTTCAGTTGTCATATTAGTAAAACGTTTCAGCGATCCGTGAAATAATTTAAAATCTACACTGAAAGAAAAGTGTCCGAAATTTAACTTAGACAGGCTTTATTAGAGATACAATTATAGCATCAACAAAGATTTGCAATTACGATAGTTATAAAAGCATCTGACAAATTAATTTAATGTTTCATAACCTTAATTTGACGTCTTCGCGTGTAAACTGTTATTGAGATTTTATCATCCTGTAATTTTAATAATAAATGTTATAACAGACTTTAATAACAGTCATGATTTTTTTCTAAGTTTGTAGGCACACCGAAATATCCATAAATCATTTTGTTTATGGAGTGCTCAATTATATAAGACTATTGAAGTGCTCAGTAAAGAACAATCTTCGAACTAACAAATTCAAACACAAGAGTTAGGTTGTCTAAGAAAGTCTTCGAGCTGTTTGCATAATAAATTCCAAAGGAATTCCATTATATAATTTAACATCATCACCAATTCCTATGCAAATGACACTAATGACACCGTCTACGAAAATGACTGGTAAGAACAAGTTACAGTTTGTAAATACGTCAACCCGCAACCAGTGATGGTGAATCATTTTCCCCCAACGCATGCAATTATTTAGCGCGAATTGATCGTCCCGTAGGTAAATGGCGTGACGATCATCTAAGATTGCAACACTACATACAATTAGATGGATCGGTTCCCACGGTTTTGAGACAAATTTTCATGATTTCATAACAATGGCAAATTCCAGTCGAATGCAATCCGTCAATATGGACCGGCCATCCTTGAATGCTTGCGATTGTCCTCCCGACCGGAATTTTATGACCACCAGCAATTCGCCGCCCATTTCTGCGACACAATTGAAAGAAGGTCATAAAACAGGCAAACGTTACATGTGACATATGTATCGTCACATTATGCAGATGAATCCACGTGGTGATCACACATAACGCAACATGGGCAAAGGGTTGACAATACCTCTGGCGGCTCTGGTCAGAAAGAATCGCATTGTTTCGGTTACCAATTCGAAGGAGCTGTGGATGTCGTGGTTTGCATGACTTGCCCTGTTGAAGGTATTGTCGGTAGGTAAGTAAGCAGCAGATAGCATGTGACTTTGACTCATGCCCAGGCGGTTTGAGTATGTACTTATGAATGGCAGTTTAATTTTCATCAACCTGCTAAATACGTGAATGCTTCTATTCTTAGAGCGACGAAGTTTCTCCGGCCGAGGGGTCCGTCAAGTGAGCTGGAAAGAGTGTTTTGAGAATGGTCTTTTCCCATTTGCTAGCCCCTCGGTTGGGAAAACCGTCCACCCCCGACCGGCGCGCGGTGGGGTGGTCTTTCTGGTGGCAGCAGAATTGCCGAGGGAAAAACCGCGACGTTCAAACACTTTCAATTGTAATTGTGATATGTTTTGATAAACTTAAGAAAAACATGTAACTGGCTGGTACTTGCACTTTGGGCCGTGGGCCGGGTGTGTAAGTGAACTTGACTGTCGGTGGCGTTGTTATCTCTCTTCCCTCGCTGGCGCTGGCACCGGGGTTAATTTGAATGTTTTCAACGCGGCCGGTGCGGCTCAGTGGACAGAGGCTTTTTGTTCCCGGGCCTAATCAACAACAACGGTTCGCACATGTGCTGTAGGTTTGAAAGGCACGTTAAGTACCCGCATCTCTCTGCCCTCTCTCTCTCTCTCACCCTGTCTGTTTCACGCGTCTCAGCAGTAGGTTAGAAGTTTTACATATGTGTACTATCTGTCTGTAGTACGATATGAGTTGATGATTGTTGGTAGTTAGCCAGAGTGTCTTAGTCACCTGCCGCAGCTAGCCCTCCTGAGGCCGGAACCGATTCCTAGTATTCGTCGGAAACTCGTCGCGAACGGTTACGAAAGTTTTGGGAAGAAATCCCGCGGGTCGAGTGTTAAGTGAAGCGAGAAAATTTGGATGTGGCATATAGAAGCGATTAGGAACTGTTAGCTTGGGAAGAAGTTCGAGCGTGCTGTTTTGCGAATGTTGTGACTGGAAGAAGATTATATTTTATTGTGAAATAATTAACAAACAGTGATAGAGTGGAATAAATCGGGAATACTCAAATGTAATATTCCGAAGATTCTTGATAAGTTTCTCATTGTGAACCAAATTTGCTTTCGAAGACGTCAAACAGTTACAGATCCAAATCAATTAACTCTGTTCGAGAATTAGGGGAACAAAAAGGTGAACAAACTCCCTACCTCAACGGTGAAACTTTGAGTTAGTTAGTTTGAGTGTTGAGAAGATGACTTTCTCCCCAAAAGTTAGCAATTTGGAGATGATAATTAGTATCCACGATGTCAAGTTCAGGCGGAAATGTTTTGAGCCCACCGTTTAACCCATAGTGGATTTCGACCTAACTATCTGATGACATGTTTGGAGGATTAACTGGAATTCCATGAAACAGAGTTGCCAGATTATATTTTTATCAGCTGATATAGAGACATTAATTTAGAAAAACAACCAGAACTACTTAATTTTAACTTTCTTTAGTTAATTTAATTTTCTTAAAGGAATACTTCGATGTCAGCAGTTTTTTAATTGTCACCTTCTCTTGAATAGTTCTGCTGGTTTCAACTAAATTGTTTGTCTGTCTTCTCCCATCAACTTCTCTGGAACTTCAGAATTGATTTCAAACATTTTTGGCGGCTACATTTTTTTCTAAAGAAAACTGCAGGAAGTGTTTAGCAATGAATTTTGAAACTTTTACCACACAGAAACAAAAGCGTTCATGAAAATGAAAACGGACCGTGAACTAGTTCACGTTTTCGGAATCGCACCTAAAAACGTGATTTAGTTCCTTGATTACGTGATTCAGTTCACGGTGTATTTTTGCTTGTTCTCGAATTCATGACTGCAGTTCACGGATCGGGCACGGATCTTTTTCACGCTGCATTAAATAATCATGGTTCCAGTAATCTTTGCTCTAGTGTGACATTTGGAGAGGTGCTGTAAATAATTTAACTTAACAAATTCGAAAAGTTGTAAAATCGGTCAACTGGTTTCGGAGACATAGCTGGATCACGTTTCGAATCATACGGGCTATAAGAGTGGATGTTTTCTGAAACGTGCTTAATTCTTCGGTTACCACAAATACAGAAAACGTATGAGAAGTCAATACCCAGTGTATCGCCTAAGCAACACAAAAAATTCTTAATTGGTTGTAGCAAATTAATTGCGACTCAACTGAGTTACATCGAAGTTTCTTGAACCGATTTACAACAAGTTTGCTGCTACAATCTTTTTCAGTTACTTTACTAGCATTAAAACGTCTAAGATTTTCGCAGTGAATCTTTACTACTTCAATGAAAGAATGTATTCGACATGATGAAAATTCGAATGAAAAGTAACCATACAACTTTTAACGCTCTTATGGAAATCAGAACCACCACCCTGCCAAAAAGTGGTCCAATTACTAAGAAAATTGTGTTTTTGCAAAACTCATTTATATAGAACTAGCTGAACCCAGTGCGAGCCTTGCTACGCGTGCAACTAAATGAATGAAAATTTACTAGAACTGACGCGTTTATGACTTTTTTTAGGAATGAGTTTTGTTTTTTCGTTTACTTATGTGTGTAATTTCTGCAAAACTAAACATAGGTGTATATGTTTTTATTTAAACCCTTCGATCGTTAGTTTCTTCCATGGTTTTTCTTTCTGTGTAGAAGCATTTCATAGACAAAGCATTATCATAAAACATATCTTCAAACTACGCGGTCAGTTTGAACGTAATTTTCTCTTGCATAACCTTATATTAACTTCTTGTGCATAATGTAGCACTGAGAGTAACTCAAGCATCCCCCATTGTTGACTAAGAAGGGGTTCAAACTACTATCAGAACATGCTGCTTACCCGATAAATTTTGTGTTTTAGTTGCCTGGATAATTCTCATGTTTGGTTGAAATTTCTGTCTCATTTGTATGAGAGCCCTTCCCCCTCGTCCAGAGAAGCACTATAGAAAAAAATCCTGCCTTCAAAAACTCACACATGCAAATTTGGTTCCATTTGCTTGATTAGTGCTCGAGTTATGCAGAAATTTGTGTTTTATTTGTATGGGACCCTCCTTTATAGAGAGAGAGGAGGGGTCTCAAACCACCATAAAACAAAATCCTGTCTCCTAAAACCCCTAGATGCAAAATTTGGTTAGTTCTTGAGTTATGCAGAAATTTGTGTTTCATTAATATGGGCGCCCTCCTTTCTAAAGAGGGGATAGGTCTCGAACTATCATAAAAACCTTGCCTGGCCCCAAAAACCCCTGCATACAATTTTCACGCCGATCAGTTATGTAGCTTCCGAGTCTATAAGAGACAGACAGACAGACAGAAAGACAGACAGACAGACAGACAGACAGACAGACAGACAGACAGACAGACAGACAGACAGACAGACAGACAGACAGACAGACAGACAGACAGACAGACAGACAGGACCTTCGAGAGCAGTTACGTTATCGCCAGGATGATTCCAATCTGCGTAACTAGCAGAGGATATCGAATGCTATCAACAGGAGAGGAACCAGTAATGTGAGGAGGGCAGCGAGGCTAGACTCCATGGTCAAATGGCAGCAGGAGTGGGACAACGCGGAGAATGGAAGGTGGACCCACCGGCTCATCCCCAATGTGTCGACGTGGGTGAACAGGGAGCATGGAGGGTGAACTTTACCTCACACAAGTTCCTGTCCGGGCACGGATGTTTCGCCAATACCTGCACCGGTGTGGTCATGCGTCGTCACCTTTCTGCCCGGCGTGTGCCAACGTAGAGGAGACTCCAGAGCACGTGGTGTTCGACTGTCCGAGTTTGCGGAATTGCGAAGGGAATGCCTGCCCCAAGGCCGGATAATATCGCAGAGCAGAATGTGCAACGAGGAAGACACGTGGAACGCGGTAAGCAGAGTTGTGACGCAAATACTGTCGGAGCTACAGCGTAAATGGAGGTGGGACCAACAAACAAGCGCGGGTTCTGAGGGTATCCAGCGCAGTGAGCAGTGTTCGGCTTCGGGTCGTCGTGGCGCCGGTGAACCGGAAGTCTTCTGCCAGCCGAAATCGTCGGGCCGACCTCGGCACTCGAACAGCCAGCCTGCTGAAGAAGAAGAAGAAGAAGAAAGAGCTTCCGGGTATGTGCAGGGCACCGCCAGTGTGGACGTCATCTACCACCGGAACTGTCGGACCACCTCTACAACCTGAAGACGAAGTCGGCGCAATGCGCGTTAGCGTCCCCTGCGATAACCGCCGGTAGTCAGGGCACCATCAGTGCGGAAGTTTCCTTCACCGGAACTGGTGGACCACCCTCGACGCCGGGGAAGCAGGAGGATTCGAGAAGATGGATACAACGTAGCAGCGGAACAGTGGATCATCCAGCCAGTCGGCGAACTAGCCTTAGCTAGGGGTCGAAATTTCAGAAGAAGTGCATGAGCACAGCCCCCCGAAGTAGTCGCAGCATTGTGGTCCCGGGGGATCAAGGCAAGGAGGATAAGGGATCCGGACTTTCCGGGAGGCACATTTTTAGCAGGTCGGGCAGGAGCCCAACCCTGTTCGCCTGAACATTGTGTGGTGTCTCAGGTGTCTGTCACACAGAATTTTTGATGGCCTTTCAACCCTTGTAAAAAAAAAAAACAAACAGACAGACAGACAGACAGACAGACAGACAGACAGACAGACAGACAGACGAGACAGACAGACAGACAGACAGACAGACAGACAGACAGACAGACAGACAGACAGACAGACAGACAGACAGACAGACAGACAGACAGACAGACAGACAGACAGACAGACAGACAGACAGACAGACAGACAGACAGACAGACAGGAGCCAGACAGACAGACAGACAGACAGACAGACAGACAGACAGACAGACAGACAGACAGACAGACAGACAGACAGACAGACAGACAGACAGACAGACAGACAGACAGACAGACAGACAGACAGACAGACAGACAGACAGACAGACAGACAGACAGACAGACAGACAGACAGACAGACAGACAGACAGACAGACAGACAGACAGACAGACAGACAGACAGACAGACAGACAGACAGACAGACAGACAGACAGACAGACAGACAGACAGACAGACAGACAGACAGACAGACAGACAGACAGACAGACAGACAGACAGACAGACAGACAGACAGACAGACAGACAGACAGACAGACAGACAGACAGACAGACAGACAGACAGACAGACAGACAGACAGACAGACAGACAGACAGACAGACAGACAGACAGACAGACAGACAGACAGACAGACAGACAGACAGACAGACAGACAGACAGACAGACAGACAGACAGACAGACAGACAGACAGACAGACAGACAGACAGACAGACAGACAGACAGACAGACAGACAGACAGACAGACAGACAGACAGACAGACAGACAGACAGACAGACAGACAGACAGACAGACAGACAGACAGACAGACAGACAGACAGACAGACAGACAGACAGACAGACAGACAGACAACGATTTCAAGAATTTTATTACCATATTGCTAGGGTATGTCCATCGGTCATATTGCACAACTTTGAGAAAGTGGTTGGGTTCCTAAATCCAAAGGTGCTAGAAGATTCCAAATCAGTTGAAAATTGCCATGTTCCATAAAGGTGTTTTTTTTTGGTTGGATGCACAACGGTTAATTTTCTGAAGATATATGCTATTTGTAGTTTAAAATTTCTCTTTAGTTTCGAGTTTCTGCAGATTCGAAGCATTAAACTTTCCGACATTTTGATATGCTTTTTTTAACCCTTATGTGATCGACAGGGTACCCGGGTACCTTTTCATGTTTTACATTACTAAATTTCATAGTTTATTTTAAACTAGGATGCTGAAATTTAGTGACATCCTAATTATAGTTGGAAGGCAACTTTTTACATAAAAACATTTCGTATAGTAGCAAGGGGTGCCGAAGGGGGGGACCTCGATTTTTTTACCCCTTAAGTGATCGACAGGGTACCCGGGTACCCACCAAATTCATATGATCATAACTCTGGCTCTTATTGACCGATTATTATTCTTTTGGCACCATTTTATTTCAAAACTCATTGACTTCAGGGACATTATAGGCAATGACCATTTGAATTAATCTGGTTCCCGTAAATCCGGGTTACCGGGGCTGTGTTCCTGTACGGAGACACAATATCAGAACATCTATTGAATTTGCAAGAATGGATGTCAGAATGTTAGGAATAACTGCTAAAAACTATTTCTATCCTACAGTGGGATATATGCCAACTTGTTTCTGGAACGGCCACTCTGTAACAGGTTCCTGTGGGGCCTCGAGTGGCCATGAACATTTTCAGTAGAAACCCCTGGCAATATGGGTATCAAAATTCATGAAATTTCGCCAGTAGGATATTTCTCAACCATATGATGATTTGTTCTCGGACCGGTTTTTCCGGAACAGGTTCCCGTAGGGCCTTTAGCGGCCATGAACATTTTCAGTAAAAACCCCTGGCAATATGGGTATTGAAATTCATGAACTTTCGCCAGTACAATATTTCTCAACGTTTTTTGTGGCTATCTGGTGCTTTATCCTAAGACCTGTCAATCCGGAATAGGTTCCCGTCAAGTCTCGAGTGGTTATGAACATTTTAAGAAGGAAACTTGTAACTTGACTTGTAAATTTTATACAAAAATAGTTATTTAATAAAACATGAAATAAAAACTTTAGGTATGATGTATGATGTAGGTATGTTTTGTTCTTATTTTTGTTATCTTATTATTTTATCTATTTTATTTATTTTATTTTTATATATTTTAGATATTATTTTATATATATTATATTATATATTTTTTATATATTATATTTATATATTTTATATATATTATATATTTTTATTTCTTATTATTTTATTTGTTGAATAACTATTTTTGTATAAAATTTCCATGTCAGGTATCTTCGGCATTTTGATGGTTGGCAACTTACACTATATGAATCTTAATTTGATTTGGTTTAAGGACATTATATCAAGATGTTAGGGGTCTGGAAATGTAAGTTTGAGATTATCCATAGTAATTCCCATACAAACTTTGAATAGCGTGTGCAAAGCCAAATTAAAACCAAATGTGTTCAAATATTTTTGGGACTATCAAGACCCAAATTGACGTCGATTAAGCTTAGGGGAGCAAAAATTTCGAAATTTGCATCAGCCTTATGCAACTTTCAATTGTTTGCATGTTCCTAAAGCTTGCAACCTTCTGAAGTTTATAACATTTTTAGGTTTAGTAATTTCCTGAAGACTGAAATTATCTGAAATTTACAATATTTTGAAGTTCCTAGAAATTTGAAATTTCTAAAAGCTTGCAACTTCTTGGAGCTTATATTTTTCCAGTTTGAAGTTTGCTACTTCCTGAAGTTGGCACCTTCCTAACGTTTGCAACTTCCTAATGTTTGCAACTTCTTAATGTTTGCAACTTACTGAAGTTTACAACTTCCTGATATTTGCAAATTCCATAAGTTTGCAACTTCCAAAAGTTTACAAGTTCCTACAGTTTACAACTTTCTGAAGTTTATAACTGAAGTCTTAGAATTTCCTGCAGATTGCAATTTTCAAAATATTGGAAATATTGCAATTTCAGAAATTTGCAGCTTATGAAGTTTGTGTTTTTGCAGTTTGAAGTTTGTAATTTCCTGAAGTTTGCAACATCCTAATGTGTTCGCGCGAAGTTTCCTGAAATGTTATGCTCTATGAGAAATTTGTTATTTGAAATCTTTGGTGTTCTGATTTTGTACCCTATCTGAAGTTTAAATTTTTCTATAGTTTCTGAAATGTTATGTTATTTCTGAAATTTACACTCTTTTGAGGTACTAAACATTCCTAAATTTTGATATTTTTTAAATTTTATAACACCCTTATGTTTCTACTTTCCAGAAACTTGAAAATTTCTGTGGTTTTCGATTTCCTTGGTGGAGTTTTAAACCTTTTAAGTTCTCATTTTCCATTAGTTTAAATATTGTTTTTAAATTTGAAATTTTTTGAGCATAGTAACATTCTGAACTTTGCAATATTTTGAACTTGACAACTTTCTGATTCTCGCAATTTTCCGAACTTTGTTATTTTCCAACTTTTCAACTTTCCGAACTTTGCAACACTCCGAACCCTCCATTTTTTACATTTTGCATCCCTCTGAATTTCACAACTTCCTGGATTTTGCAACTTGCTGCAGTTTACAATGTTTCGAAGTTTGCAAATTTTCGAGATGCCAAGAAGTTTGAAACTTCCTCTAGTTTGTACATTTCTGAAGTTTTCAACTTTATGTGGCTTGCAACTTCTAAAAGTTCGCAACTTTCTGAAGTTCACAATTTCCTGAAGTTCGTATTTTTCAGAAGTTGACAATTTCCTGAAGTTTGCAATTTTCTGGAGTTACATCTTCCTAAAGTTTCCATCATCCTGAAGTTACTGAATTCTGTACAAGACTTGCATTTTCAGCGAAGTTTGCAACGCTTTTGAACATACATTGGTGTTGTCAAATGTTATATATTCTCCCGTGCGAGAGTAACGATTATGATGTAAGAAGGAGATGTTGAAGTTTGCAACTTTTTGAAGTATCCAACTTTCTGTTGGAATTAAATGGAAATTACTTATCTTACTTCTCATTTTTCAGTTAATTCTGTTAAGTCCTCAACTTTCTGAATTTTGTAACTTCTTGACATGTGTAATTCCCTGAAGTTCACAACTTGTGAAAGCTTGAAACTTCCTGATGTTTGCAACTTTCTGGAATATTAAACTTCCTATAGTTTTAACTTTCTGAAGTTTTCAACTATCTGGGTTTTGCAACTTCAGGAAGTATCAAACTTCAGAAAGTTGCAAACTTCAGGAAGTTGCAAGCTTTAGATAGTAGTAACCTTTATGAACTTGCGAAGCTCGGAAATTTCGGTAGTTTAGAAAGTTGCAACTAAGTGAAGTTGCAAACTTCCTGAAATTACAAACTTCAGTAAATTGTGGAGTTCGGAAAGTAGCAGAGATCTGGAATTCAACAACTACAGGAAGTTGCAAACATCAGGGAGTTGCAAATTTCATGAGATTGCAACCTTAGAGAAGTTGAAGAAGTTGCAAACCTTAGGAAGTGGCAAACAGCAGGAAGTATCGAGCTTCAGGAAGTTCCAAACTTCAGGAAGTTGCAAATTCCAGGTTATTGCATAGTTTAGGAAGTTACCAATTTCATAAAATTTAATCCTAGAGGGTTTGAGCTGTTTAATGGAATGCCTGTAACTATAAATTAGAAGAAAAATTAGTATTCTCCATTTAATTCCAACTACCTTTGCTTATCTTCGACAGATACGCGTATTTCGTCTACAATGTGCAGACTTCTTCAGTGTCTCGTACTAATAACTCGACATAGACGAGTTAATAGTCGAGTTATTAGTACGAAACACTGAAGAAGTCTGCACATTGTAGACGAAATACGCGTATCTGTCGAAGATAAGCAAAGGTAGTTGTAATTAAATGGAGAATACTTATTTTTCTTCTAATTTCTAGTTTCATAAAATTGCCAACTTCAGGAACAACGGGAACTTGCAAACTTCAGGAAGTTATAAACTTCAAGACAATGCTAACTTCAGTAAGTTGCAGGGAAATTGCAAACTTAAGGAATTTAAAAAACTTCAGAAAGTTGAAAACTTAAGACAGTAAAACTTCAGGAAGTTGCTAACTTCAAGATGTTGAAAACTTCAGGAAGTTTAAACCTTCAAGAAGTTGCAACCTTCAAGAAGTTGCCAAAAGCAGGAAATTTGAAACATCAGGAAATTGCAAACTTCAGGGTGTTGCAAACTTTAGGAGATTGCAAACTTCAGGAAGTTACAAACTTCTGTTATCTTGAAATTTCAAGAAGTTGTTTCCGAAAGAAGTTTAGGATGATGCAACCTTCAGGAAGTGCTTTATGAGGAAATTGTTAGCTTCAGAAAGTTGCACACTTCAGGAAGTTGCAAGCTTCTGTAATCTTCAAATTTCAGGAACTTGCTTTCGAGGCTTTGTGAGAAAATTGTAAGCTTCAAAAAGTTGCAATCTTCTGGAATCCTTCAATTTCAAAAAGTTGCAAACTTCCGGAAGTAGCAAACTTTAGGAAGTTGCAAACTTCGGGAAGCTGCAAACTTCAGCAAGTTGCTTTGTGAGAAAATTGCTAGCTTCAGAATCTTGCAAACTTCTGGAAGTTGCAAAGTTCTGTATTCTTTCAGGAAGTTGCTATCAAAGGAAGTTACACACTGCAGGATCGTGCAAACTTGCGGAAGATGCTATGAGAAGAATTTGAAAGCTCCAAAAAGGTGCAAACTTCAGGGAGTTCAAAATTCCAGGAGGTTTCAAACTTCAGCAAGTTGCAAACTCCAAGATGATTGCAAACTTTAGGATGATCAAAGCTTTAGGAAGTGCTTTGTGAGGAAATTGTAAGCTTCATAAAGTTGTAAAATTCTGACAGTAGCTAACTTCTTTAATCTTACAATTTTAAGGAAATTGCAAACTTCAGGCTGATGCAAACTTGAGGAAGTTGCTTTGTGCTTTGAAAGGAAATTGTAAACTTTGGAAAGTTGCAATCCTCAGGAAGTTTTAAACTTCAGGAAGTTGCAAACTTCAGAAAGTTGCAAACTTCAGAAATTTGCTTTGTAAGGCATTTGTAAGCTTCAGAAAGTTGCAAACTTCTGGAAGTTGTAGATTTCTGTACTCTTTCAGGAAGTTGTTATTATTTCAGGAAGTTGCTATCAAAGGTACTTACAAACTGCAGGATGGTGCAAACTTGAGGAAGATGCTATGAGAGGAATTTGCAATCTTCAAAAAGTTGCAAACTTCAGGAAGTTGTAAACTTTAGGAGGTTTCAAACTTTAGCAAATTGCAAACTCCAGCATGATTGCAAACTTTAGGATGATGCAAACTTCAGGAAGTGCTTTGTGAGGAAATTGTAGTTTTCAGGAAGTTGTAGGAAGATAGGAAGATGAAAACTTCAGAAGGTTCCAAACTTCTGGATGTTGCAATCTTCAGGAAGCGGCTTTGTGAGGAAATTGTAAGCTTCAGAAAGTTTTAAACTTCTGGAAGTTGAATGATTCAGGATGTTGCAAACTTCAGTAATTTGAAAACTTCAGCAGGTTGCAAATTCCAAGAAGTTAAAAACATCAAGGAATAGCAAACTTCAGGCAGTTCTATGCTTTATGAAGTTGCAAACTTCAAAATTTTCAATCTTCAGGAAGTTGTAAATTTCAGTAAGAAGCAAACGTCAGGGCGTTGCAAGTATCGTGAAGGTGCAAACTTCTGGAAGTTGCAATCTTAGTTTGAGTCAAAAAATACTGAATACTTTTGAGCTCACCAGTTTAAAATTTATTTCCACATCCAGAGTAGTTAAAAAACTTGAAACAGCTTGAAAAAAAGTTCGAATACAAAGAGTCTGATATTTATTTGTTAGTTTCCGTATGGTTTTCTGTAAAGATTCCAATAAACGTTGAGTGATTGCCAAATAAGGTAATATTGGCTCCGTAAGGGCCTGTTCATAAACCACGTGGACTCATTTTTGAAAATCTCAGGTACCCCGCTCCACTTTCGAAGACTTTTTTCCATAAATTTTTTTGAAACCATATGGAGCGTAGGCTAAAAACGAACTTAATAAAAGTTCTAGAAAAATATCACATACTTTGAATGATATATGAGTATGCACTTGATTTTGTGGACCATTCGTAGTTTCTACCGATCGCAGCCTTCTTAGCTCTCTTAGCCCCAGATGATTTTTTTTAAATCAATTGGATCCCAGGAACCACAGATGTTTGAGGAATACGGTTTCTTTTGAGTTCGATTGGGAGAATTGTACTTTCTAATGTGTGGGTTTGCAAACCGTAAGTTCGACTTTGGTATCGGGTTTTCATCGGAACCAAGTTTTCCTTGACTCTTATTTACCATTACAATCAGGCCAAGACCGGTGTCGGTTCTGATGTGCACAGAACTTGTCTCCATTGAGAGTCCGCAGGTTGCCTTCTAATTGTCCGATCCACCTTGCTCGTTGCGCGCCTCTTCTTCTGGTCCCCTTCGATTCATTTTCGCGAATCATGTTAACTGGGCTGTCGTCCGACATTCTTACGACATGCCCAGCCCATCGTAGTCGACCGATGTGTACGATGGGAGGTTCTCCAGCAACTGATGCAATTCGTGGTTCATTCGCCTCCTTCACGTCCCCTCTTCCATCTGTACTGCACCATAGATCGTACGCAGCACCTTCCGTTCAAAGACACTAAGGGTGCGTTGGTCCGCCTCTAGCAATGTCCATGTTGCGTGGCCGTAGAGAACTATCGGTCTAATTAATGTCTTGTAGATGGTTAACTTCGTAGCTCGGCGAACTTTGTTCGATCATAGCGTCCTTCGGAGTCCAAAGTAGGCACGATTGCCAGCCATAATGCGCCTTTTTTTTCTCTGCTGGTGTCGTTATCGGCGGTCAACTTCTGTATTATTTGTAACATTGATTTTTTTTAAGGGCGGCTTGTCTCGCCGGAGGACCATCGCGTACCGCACTGTTTAGAGTCCCACGCTGGCGCGAGGACGATGATTAGCTGATCCCAACATGGAGAATAGACGCTGGTTTGAGCCGGACCTGACATGGAGAACAGATGCTCAGATTGACTGCACTCTTTGAAGAGGGCAACTCCCCTTCCCTGTCAGCATATGACCAAGGTCCCATCGTGGTTGGTTACTCGATCTTTACTATGGTTACTCATACCCCAGTCGGCACCACGGGGAGGTAGAGATAGGAGTTACTGGACAAGAGGCTAAGGATTGCAGTAGGATCTATTTTATACCTGCAGGGACGCGAAGTACCAATGATACGCATTCGACTGTCATCTTTCAATCCTTTGACTCAGTTTTCTTAAATTAGATAGCGAATTACCCAAGTAACAATTCAAGTTTTATAGTGGTTTTAAAGCACACTTAAAGTCCAAATCATGGTCTTCAGAACCCTCATAAAACCGAAATTGTTACTTGGGTAGTTAAGAAATGCTATGTTAGTCTATTTTGACACATTGGCCATATGACCATGGCCGTATTCTACATAAAACTACGCATGAGACTGCTCAAACTTCAAAAAGTTACTACAGAAATGCCATGAAAGCTGTAAATAGTCTATATAGATACATTGACTAATAGACGAGCTAAGATAGAAAATCATTCGCAGTTAAACACCAGATGATCGGCATGATTCCTCCGGGAATTCAAATGGAACCGGAAGTATCTTAGCAAACTTGTGAGGACCTGGTTTAGAAGCGATATGTCTGACAGAACTCAACAGAATGATCATGTTATCAGTTCCAAGGGAAATCATCTTCGAATGCACAAGAGAATTGTATTAGGGTCCCTCTTAGTTATTATGTACATCAATATCTATCAAACAACGTGTTTGGCGGCATTCATTGCAATTTTCAGTTACAATCGACAACTAATATGGTGTAATCCTTAGTTACGATCCTTAGTTTACTTTCGTCCAAATGACGTGATAAATGACTCTAAAATTCATTTTCGAGGTTCACAAGATACTTTGAGATTAACTTTTGCATCCTTAATTAACTAGTGAGAAACCAACAATTGATACCAAACAATTGTTATAGGAAAATCAGTGAAAACCATCATCTCTAATTTCGACGCATTATCCAAAGAAAACAAACTCAAAATACGCAGCAGTAAAAGTTAGTGATAAAGCAACCGAAACCAAATGAAAGTGAAACTGTGACAAAAAGCATTCAAAGCGGATATACAAGTGTCTCTGCGAAAAGAAAAAGTAAAACCATTCATCCATTTGCTCGCATTGCAGTACGAAAATGTTCCGAAATATGAAATGACCCATATCACATTTGCATAATTTCCGAAAGTGAGAGTTTCCCTCCAGACAACAACCGGTGTTGTACTGTGGGTGTTACGTGATCTTCAACAAGTGTCGTAAAAAATCTATTCGATTACGAAATGCCTGCGTCATCATCATCAGCAGCAGCAGTGACCCTTCTAAGGGCTGCATTGTGCGTGATAGTGCTTTCGAAACACACATTAGCTGAAGCCGAACCTCAGCTGAATCTACCTCAGTTTGGCCAGGTGGGACCGACCGGTCGACCACAAGTGTTACCGAATAGTTACAGTGGTCCTACGGGTGCCGGTCCACAAAACGAAGATCCTCGAAATCAAGGGGACAATTTCGATCAAAGCAGAAGCCAACGATTCGGACCACCATATGATGACAGTGATGACGATGAGGAAAATTACCCTCAAGGAAGAAGCAACGATGACCGACAGGATCGCCAAAATAGAGTGAGTTCGATTAAATCTAACATCAAATACCTTCTCAATCACTCCATTCATCCCATTCCAGCCGTTTTCCTACGACGACCGGAACCAATACAACAACAATGAGGACTTCCGGAATCGGAATCAAAACCCCTACGACCGGGACCGGGACCGCAACCGGAACCGGTTCGTGTCCGATGTCGACAATCCGGATCTCTATCAAAACCGACAACCGTACAATCCCAACCAGAATCCGAACCAGAACCAGGACGATCGGTTCCGCAACAATCCGAACGACGAACGCTTCAACGATCCCAACCGGAGGCCGTACGTCAGCGACGTGGACAATCCGAATCTCTACCAGGATCGCAACCGGAATAATCAGAATGACGACCGGCTGAACCCGAATCGGAGGCCCCAGTTTGGACCGCCGAATCAGTATGACGATCGACCGAGGGATTCCTTCTTCCAGGGACCGTTCCGAAGTGCCGAAGAGGAACGGCGCTTTCGGGCGGAAACGGAAAAGCTGCGCTCCTTTCTGGCCGATATCGATCGGAAGAGTTCGCTCGAATGCTCGCTGAACGTCGGTGCCCAGTGGAACTTCGGAGACGAACGTGAACGACGCACACGCAGGTGGAAGCGGTAAGCTGGGGGACTTAATTTGTGGTTTCTTGTTCTGAATTCGGTTTGGCATGATAACATAGATTGGAGATAATGGCGCGCGGGTGGCACAATTGTGGGAACTTTTTCGCGGTGGATTTGTGTGCGCTGTGGTTTGACATTGACCCGCCCGCCGCCGACGGGTGGTAAGACTTGTTCTGGGTTCTGGGTGGTTAGAATCTCAGTACCAAAGGCACGCATGAAGACGGAAGATTTCATTGGTTCGGGTCGAGTTGCGGGTGGTGGGATGGAAAATTAGCGTTTGGCACAGTGGCAGCAGAATTGAATTGTGGCTCGACTCGGTGGTAACAATGAGTGCTTGGTTCGTGGAAGGTGATGAATAAGCCATAAAAGTCAACGTTGGTGGGGTGGGGACGAGGGGGCGGTTGATTTTCATTGCTGTGGGAAAAAGTGGTGGTTTTTGTGACATGCACTGTTTTTGTTGATCTACCGCCATGGCGGTGCATGCCAACAAGGGCTTAAATTGTGTTAACATTGAACTTTGTCCCAGACACGAAGAAGACATTGCCGAATTTTGTCGTCGCTTGACATTGAAGTATTGAGTTTGTTTGGGAAACTGGAGGTTAATTGGAAATGTATATCTTCTCAATTATTGAAATGTATATCAATAGATGCCAGGGAGTTGTTTTCAAATATGATTATGGTTTTAAGTTTGTCAGTTCTTCATTGAAATTTCTTCAAATTAGAGCGAGATCGACGTTGACCTCACCCCTAAATTGACGTGTTTTGCAATTTTGCTCGTAAATTTAAAATCAACAATTGAAATGATTGAGGATTGACTTTTGTGCCGGTCATCAAAGTGACCCGCATAAATTTTATTTTGATGACTATTTTGGCATCACACTCTTCACTGTATGTCCAGAAGATATCTCGAACAACAAGCATGGAATCTTAGCTAAACTGTTGTTTAAGAAGTTCAATTAACTCTTTTAACATGCGCCAATGTGAAATAGGCTGGTTTTCAGAAAAAAATAGTGATTGAAGACGAGGATTCTGGCGCCATTTTTAATGGTTTTTAACAGGTTGGACTGTAGAGATGAGAAGAAAGATTAATATTTTCCATTTAATTCCAGCTACCTTTATTGTTTATCTTGACACCTATGTCGTGAACTAATACTCAACTTCTAGTACACGACACTGAAAAAGTCTGCATTGTGTAGAGACAATTCACGTTTCTGTCAAGACTAGCAATAAAGGTAGTTGGAATTACAGGGTGTGGCAGAAAATAATGCGAAAATATTCAAACGTGAGTATTGGGTTAATTTGTGTAGCTAGTGACTAATTCCTGTCGAAAGTGTATTTGTTTATGTTTACTTTCAAGTGCTGCATCCAAACATTCAATTTGTTTTTTTTTTGTAAATTCGTCAAAATGTTCGCGAAAGAAGTGATCACCAGTTTGTTGCTAGCCCAGAAGAAGCCGAAAGAGATTGCCAAGGTGGTAGGGTGCCATTTGGCAACAGTTTATCGCATAAAAAAGCCCTACAGGATGGTCCTAAGCAGCGGAAACTGGAAAGAGACCGAAAGAGATTGCCAAGGTGGTGCTGGTGCCAATGTGGAGATTGCCAAGGTGGCACGTGGTCAAATCGGTCCGTGCAAAAATTGTTCGCAACCCGGTGCGTTCCATAAGAAAACTTGCAAAGGAAGTCAATATTTCGGAGAAATCCATGCGGAGAATCATCAAAGAAGACCTGCATGCATCTTCCACAGCCAGAGAGAAATGCCACTTGATTACGGACTGGGTCAAGGAACTACGAGTGACTCGTTCCAAGAGATTGCTTTCCTTGTTGAAGAAGAAAAAAATGATAATCCTGTTCTCCGACGAAAAGCTGTTCAGCATCGATGCTCTGGCCAACAGCCGCACGGACCGGTTCATTTCACCGCAGAAAATGAAGAACGTTCCGGAAAAAGTGAAGTTCAAATTTCAAACCAAACATCCGGCTGGTGTCATGATATTTGGCTTGGTGGCGTCCAACGGTTTGAAAATGCCGCCTGTTTTCATTGATGCTGGAGTAAAATCAACACCAAAGTGTATATCGATATTTTAAAGTGCTTCCCTGGGTGAAGGCCAACTTCTCCGAGGACCAAAACGTTGTCCTACAGCAGGATAGAGCACCGTGTCACACGTCCAATCAAACCCAACAATGGTTGAACGATAACATGAAGTTTTGGCCGAAGGACTTGTGCCCCCCTAGCAGTCCAGATCTTAATCCATTGGATTATTCGATTTGGGAATATGTTGAAGCACGAGCCTGCAAAACATCACACCCTAGTGTGAAACCCCTGAAGTCAACCATAACACGCACATGGCAGTCAATGTCAGAGGACTAGGTCCGAAAGGCATGCTCTGGCTTCCGGTGTCGGCTCGAGGATGTTATTAATAAAAATGGAGGAAACATTGAATAAATTTGTTTAAAAGGACTTTATAAAGATAACTGCACTCGAAAATGTTGATATTCTTGCTTGAATAAGTTGAAAATGGGATTTGAAAGAAATAGAACAAATTTTCGCATTATTTGCTGCCGCACCCTGTAAATGGAAAATACTAATCTTTGTTCTAATTTCTAGCTATAGGTATTCCACTTAACAGCTCACGCTTTCTAGAATTCAGGTTGGACCGGTTGAGAGTTTCGCTGGGCTTGTTCCGAGAACAAATTTTAGCTGCCTTTTGGGTAGTATAATAGCTCTGCGAGGGGCTTGAATGTTACCTCTAAATGTGGGCAGCATAGAACACTATAAACAATGGAATACCGTGTAGGGAATTTCGGAAAACCGAACCCAAAATAAACATTGACACTTTTTGTTTAACAAACTTGTATTCGCGCGTTCTTAGCTCTGTTACAATAATAGGAATGGTTAACACATCTCGTCTCTTTCTCTTTGATTGCGCGCCGTCTCGCTAGTTGATAACGACAAGTAGCCCACATGAGGTGAAGATCATTGCGTTTTGGTGAGGGATAACCCATTGCTTAATCCCTTAATTCCTCTTCAATTGTTGGCCTCTCCCTTTCCACCAACTATTACCAACTTTTCTGCAAACTTGTAGTATTTCACTAATTCCAGCGGCTTTGTTAGAATGTCTGCATTCATTTGATCCGTAGGAAAATACTGTAACACGACTTATTTGCTATCGCAGAGGTCTTTGACGAAATTATTTTTAGTTTAGATATGCTTCGAACACTTCGTAGAAATCTTCGACTTCACAAAACTCGGGCAACCTTGATTTTCTTCATTTACGGAAGTTGCTCTCTTCTGCTCCAAGCCAAAATCCTCCAATAAGCGTCTCAGCCAGACCACCTCCTGGCAGCAAGAGCAACGTACTCCGCCTCCATGGTAGAGAGCGTCATCCTGCCGGCGACTCGCCCATAATACAGCATCTCCTGCTTAGTATACTATCAATCCGGTAGTTGATTTACGCATACTCTTGTCTCCTGCCCAGTCTGAATCAGAGAAAGCAACTAGATCGTTGTTACTGCCTCTTCCAAGTCGCAATTACCAGTCTTTGATTATCTTTAACTACCTTACTACTCGCTTGGCGGCTGTCCAATCTCCTACCGTAGGAGAATTAAACTTCCTGCCGAGAATAGCGGCGCTTGTCTTGATGTCAGGGCGTGTACAAACTGCGATGTACATGAGTACACCCACCGCGCTTCTGAGTCCTATCCTCAAATGATCCTATCCTTAACTGGTTTCCTCTTCGTTTCGTCCTTCAGGTAGCCTTGATCAATTGGTGTTTTGGCTCCCTTTGCTGTTCCAGCTTGGTAATTAATTTGTCAATATAGTTTTTCATACTCAAACTGTAGACTCCGTTGGCTTTTTCGATTTCCAGTCCAAGGAAAAATTTCTCTTCACCCAGGTTTACGATATCAAAATGCTGACTTAGATCTTCATAAACATCAGCGATCTCCTCCTCGCTGCTGCATCCAACAAGAAAATTGTCAACATAAACGATCAGATATACCTTCTTTCCGTTTTTCGTCGCTATGTATAGACAAGGATCGAATACATCCGGCCAATACATCGAACAATTTAAGGTTCCAGCATCTGGCTGATCGCTTCAGCCCATAAATGCTTCTGTGAAGCTTGTACACAAGTTCTTCACTGCCACGTACTTCATAACCGGGTGGCTGTTGTATAAAAATGTCCTCCTCGATATCCCCATACAAATATGCTGTTCGAACATCGAGATGTTTCAACAACAACTGCTGTTGCCCAGCCAGAGTCAGTAAAACTCTGAGCGTAGCAAGCTTGGTCACAGTGGAGAATACGTCCTCGTAGTCCACGCCGTAACGCTGCGTGAATCCCTGTGCCACGGTTCGAGCCTTGTACCGGAAGACCTTTTTTGCTTAGTTTCGCTTCACTTTAAAAATCCATCTACTACCTACGACCTTCTTGCCTTCAGGAAGCTACTCCAGCTACCACGTCCCGTCTCGCTTGTGCGTCTGGATCTCGTTGTCCATCGCAGCCTTCCACAGATATCGTTCCGAACCAGCTACTACCTCCGCATACATTGTAGGCTCATCGATCGAAAGCTTGGCAATCCCTACCACGAAGTCAGACAATCAACCCGGCAATGCATCTCCATTACAGCGAACGGACCGCCTAACACCTTCGGTTTCACTTGCAGCATCATTATGCTCCTCTTCTTTCACAACCAAGGGATCTTCTTCTCCGGATTCAGAGTTTGTCAAATCTTCGGGTTCTTCTTCTTCGTCCAGAAACTGCTGCTCAAATTTCGGCACGAAACACCAGCCACCTTCTTCACTCGTAGCATCCGTATACGGCTTCTTCTCCTGAGGCGATCCGTTATCCAGCTCCACGAATCTGGCATCACGACCTCTGGTGACTTTGTCCGTTTCCGGATCAACGAACCGATACCTTGTGTTGATCTGAATTTCCGATGAACCACAGCTTTTGCGCTTTGCTTTCAAACTTTCCCCGGTTCACGTCGGGAATGTGCACGTAAGCAGGGAATCCGTACACTCTCAAATGTCCCAACTCCGGCTTTCGTCCATACCATTTCACATACGGAGTAGTATCTACAGATCGTGTTAGCAGTCTGTTTTGCAGATATTCAGCGGTAAGCACCGCCTCGCCCAAATACCGCCTACCCAAGCCGGCGTCGAGCAGCATCGTCGTCGCCATCTCCTGTAAGGAACAATTTTCAAACGAACAAACGAACCGAAAAACTTCCGAAGAAACACTTTTCCGACAGATTCCTATTCTTCCGGAATCGCACTTTCGGGGCCCATAATCTGTGGGCAGCAGAGAATACTATAAACAATGGAATACCGTGTAGGGAATTTCGGAAGAACGAACCCAAAGTAAACACTTTCTGTTTAACAAACTTGTGTTCGTGTATTCTTAGTTCGGTTACAATAATACACTCCAGTTTCATTTTACTCAATTTTTGAGTACAATTGTATACTATCTCTTTTTCTCTCTCGGAAATGTTACTCAATTTTCGTTAACAAGTGGATCAACTAAATTTTTGAGTTGATCCGCTTTTAACGAAATGTGAGTAACATTTCCTCGAGAGAATAAGAGATAGTATACAATTGTACTCAAAAATTGAATAAAATGAAACGGGAGTGTAGGAATGGTAAACACATCTCGTCTCTTTCTCGCTGATTGCGCGCCGTCTAGCTACACGGAAACAAATCCGTTTCTGTTTTTATGAATATGAAATCATGAAACTAACTCTTAAGGAGTGTATCGAAAAGTAGTTATAAACTTCCAAATAATAAAATAGGCATGAAAACATGGTTAAAATTAACATACTATTTCAGTTTATTATAGCTTAACATGTTTACAAAAGATCCAAACGGAAAAACTAGTCATCATGTTCATTTCTGTAGAATGCCCGTACCTTTGATTTGACACCTGCCATCAACCTCTGCACAGTGACCTTTGTGCACTTCCTGGATGCCGCTGCCCAATTTTTCTTAAAATCGGTCATGTTTTGGGACACTGTACCATCCTTCTTAAATATACGCTTGACTATTGCCCAATAGCGTTCGATCGGTCGCAACTGGGGACAGTTTGGTGGGTTGATGTCTTTTTCTACGAACTTGATGTTATTCTCCGTCAGCCACTGTAGAGTGGATTTGGCGTAATGTGCCGATGCCAAATCTGGCCAGAAGAGAGGAGGGACTGGTGCTTTCTATACAATGGTAGCAACCTGTTCTTCAAACATTCCTTTTGATAAATCTCAGCATTTATAGTTCCTTTTGTATAGAAAATTGAAGAACGCAAGCCACATGTGCAAATAGCTTGCCAAATGAGCACCTTCTGACCGAATTTCTCCATCGCAACAGTCGTATCTGCGGTTGGCACACGTTCCCCAACAGATTTAGTATAAAACTGCGGCCCCGATAGCGTTCTTGAATCTTCTTTAACGTATGTTTCGTCATCCATCAAAATGCACTGGTCGACATTGTCCAAAATGCAGCTGTACAGCTTTCGAGCCCTGGTTTTGGCACGAGACTTTTGTTCCGGAGTTTGTTTGGGCACTTTCTGCTTTTTGTACGTCTTCAAGTCATTCCTGCGCTTGATTCGTTGAATCATTCCGATGCTGGTCCTGAACTTCTTGGCTAGATCGCGAGTAGAGGCAGATTTGTTCCGTTGAATATAATCCACAACTTTTTGGTCCAAATCGTGGTTGCTGGAGCCGGGTTTCCGGCCACTTCTTGGTGAATCCTTGAGGGAGCACTCCTTACCAAACTTTTCGATGATGCGTTTTACACTTGCCGGGTGAACATTTACTCTTTTCGCAATCTGGTTGTAAGTAACACCCTTTTCGGTGCACCAAGTGTGCAGAATTTTCTTTTTAGTCTCAAATTCAATTCGCGACATTTTGAATACAACTTTATCAACGGAAATGAATGAACCGAATAATCATTTTTGACATGTAAACAAAGCAAATGGCGCTTACACGCTAAAAATATATACAGTAGTTTATGCGTAATAACGCATCGAATGTTTATAACTACTTTTCGATACACTCCTTATCTTATTTTATGAATTTATGTTGGTTATTCAGGATTTCAGGAATAAAATGACCAATGCGAGTCATGAACTTTGGAAGAATTGTTCTTCCTCTAATATAAAGTTGTGTAATCATCTTCATAAATGAAGCATCTATTTAAGAATTACAATTGTGTAGTAAGTATGTCCACCCGGTCCTGCCACCGTTCATCACATCAACACCAGGTTCGAGTTCCGACTTTAGCATTATATTTTGTTCACATTTAAAGTCGATAAAGTAGATTTTGCAGATTCATGAATAAAGTTTTCACTATCAGAAATTCAGTTCATGGTTTTGACCGAATTGATTCATGATTTCATTTTGGCGGGAAAATAATTCATGATATCATGAATATGGTTCATGGTGTATATTCATAACACGAAAACACAATCATATTATTTTCAGTGTAGTTGATAATGACAAGTAACAACACGTGAGGCGTAGACCGTTGCGTTTTGGTGAGGGATAACCCATTGCTTAATCCCTTAACTAAAAAGAGGTCATTGTTGCTTTTGTATAGGAAATTTACCAAGGAGTTATACCTTAAAAGACCGCAAAGCGATCGGTCGCTTGTGAAGGGATGGTTGGGTGAAAACCAGCTGCTGGTCTGCTGTACGGCTTATTGTTTAATTTTTCTAGGGCAACTGGATTTGTTGAAACAAAAGGCAGCTGACTTTGACGAGATAATATTTCTGTTGAAAGAAGAATTTGCTGCGCCAGAATGATCAAGAGAAGACCAAATAAGCATACTATAAGTTTTACCAAAATCTTGGAGCAATGTAAATTACTTGGCAGCTCAGGTTCTCATAATATTTGTGTTCGTACGCATATTTCGAAAAATGTAATCTTGTGATGCTGGAGAACCGCGAATAATTCATGAAAAGGTCGTATTTTCTGCTGAAAATATGCTGCAACATCGAAACTCGTTTATTTTGGCAAATAGTTGAGCTTTTAAAAATGCTTAAAAAGTTGACCTTAGAAACACTTTTTTCACTTCAGATCCCTCCACCCTGTAGTTTTCTCCAAAACTGACGTTTGAGCTTCAAGTTTTTACACACAATGTATAAAGTATACAATAAAGACTGTATTCGATGAAATTTGAACACACGCAATTGTTCGTAACTTTTTAGCGTGTGGGTAAAAATTATTGAAATTTCAACTGGATGTATTTCATTGTGTTGGGTCAATTGTGTGATGAGTTTCGTGAAAATCGGTCGAGTGATTTCAGTGATGGCTTCGAATGAAGAAATAGTGCGCCACCAATTTTTGTGCACTCACTTCGAAAACTAAAACGCTTCTCATCGATGGATCGGAAAACAGCTCGGAATTGCACATTCAACCGTATCTCATGTAATCAAAACGTTCAAGGACCGTAAGACAACCAAGCGGAAAAACAGTAGTGGCAAAAAACGTGGCACATCAAATCCGGAGAAGGCCAGGATGGTATTGAACCAATTTAAGCGTTATCCCAACATTTCGATCAGGGATGTTGCGAAAAAGGCGAAAGTTTCAGTTTGTTTTGTGCAGAAAACAATGGAACGTTCTGGATTACATGTGTACAAGGTCCAGAAGGAACCGAACCGGAGCGATAAACAGAACTCGGTGGCCAAAACTCGTGCAAGAAAACTGTACAGGAAGTGGCTCACAAAACCGTTCTGCATTGTGATGGACGATGAAACCTACATTAAAGCCGACACCAAACAAATGCCAGGACAGGAACACTACGTCGCCACCTCTAAGTTGGCCGTTCCGGAGAGTGTACGGAAGAAGAAACTGTCGAAATTTTCCAAAAAATTCCTTGTCTGGCAAGCGATCTGCGGATGTGGCAAAATGAGTCAGCCCTTCATCACCTTTGGGACCGTCAAGGGACAAATCTACAAGGACGAATGCCTCCAAAAACAACCTCTGCCCTTCTTGAGATCTCACGATGGCCCGGCACTGTTTTGGCATCGGATATGGCATCTTGCCACTATGCCCGGCCCGTCTTAGACTGGTACAAAGATAATAATGTAGTTTTTGTAACAAAAGACGTCAACCCTCCAAACACTCCGTAACTTCGCCCAATTGAAAAATTTTGGGCAATCATGAAGGCAATGCTCGTTAAAACTAAAAAACTGATAGAAAATGAACTTGAACTAAAGAAAGTGTGGTTAAAAGTAAGTAAGCAGGTCGGTCCTATCATTGCCCAAAATTTGATGAAAGGGGTCAAGGCAAAGGTGCGGGCATTTAGGTTGGGAGAAGAGGTTCAATAAACCAATGATGTCAAAACTTAACCATTTAGTAGTACTTTATTTCCAGAAAGTTTGAAAAAAATCGGGCTCAAGGAAAATTTTTGGTGACCTATTTCGTGTGTCAAAATTTCATCGAATACAGTCTTTATTTGTCAAAAGACACGAGATATTCCATTTTGGAGCCAGTTAAGATTGTTCTATCGCAGCAATGTCTTTAAAACGTTAGTTCACAACGCTGTGTATAATGTTGTTCATCCTTTAATACCGAAGCTCCAGCTTGGATTCGTCCAGCTACGTCCAACTACGAATTTGCTGTGCTATACCAATACGTTGTTTCGAGAGGTTGAATCCCGAAGGCAGGTCGACTCTATCTATGTTGATTTTTCTAAAGCTTTCGACACAGTCCAAAAGCTAAAGGCTATAGGATTCCAATTTTTGGTCTCTCATACTTGACCCGGTCATTATTTCAAATAAATTATTTCAAGCTGAACAATGCGTTTTCTTCAGCTCCGCAGCATGTCGATTGCTATGATCACAAACTCGCCTACCAGCCGGTTATGAGACAGACGTTCACTGCCACACTTTTAGTTTGCCATTGATCTTTAGATTGGTAATATGTATTTCTTATTTCATTTACTCTCACGGAGAAGTTAGACAAAGCGACTGTCACGAAAAAAGGGGTGCTTCGTTTTAAAAACAAACAAAATGAAAGAGACAGTAGGCTTCACATTACAATACTGGTGCGTTATAGCCATGGTTAACAAAGAAGAGAGGAAACATGGACCCTCTCAAAAGCAACGGTGATGCCATATCAGTCGCTTAACAGCCAAGCATTATTTATCGTTGAGTACTATTGGACAGCTCCGAAACATATTTTTTCATCGCATATGATAGTGCCCGATGATGAAAAATATAGTGATAAGCATAGATCAACCTCAAATGACTGGAAGAAACATGAAATAAATAGTGATTTCAGATCATCGAAATATGAAACAAATTGAATTCAATGTTCAACATCACATTATGGCAACAAGCCTAGATGTGAGAAGGAGCTGATGAAGATATTCCCTCCGGTACACGCGTCCAAATGCAAAATACACAAAGGCAAAATTTGAGCAAACTTCTTCATCCGGTAGGAAACTGATGGGTTTCTAGATGATGTATTTCAAATCTTCAAAATGACAGTAGAAAATTGGTAATCAATTATGATTTCTACGTCGAATCATTAACCCTATAGAAAGAGCCTATGTTCATATCACTGAAAGTGAAATAATTTGGAAAATGAAGGAGTTTTAGACCTATTTCCCAACAACTGATTAAAATAGTCATCCCTGATTAAGCCGTACCCTACCCTATCTACCAAACACGCAACGTTGAAAACTTTAGGTTCCCTATCGAATTTAAATTGTCTTCTAAGCAACCCCTTTTCTA